>PVIC010012176.1:0-40162 GCA_004025085.1 Thryonomys swinderianus | reverse complement strand
TTGGTTGATTTTGTAATAGCGGCCATTCTTTGTGGAGTGAGATGAAATCTCAGTGTTGTTTTCATTTGCATCTCTCGAATGACCAGTGATGTTGAACATTTCTTCATATGTTTCTTAGCTGCTTTAACTTCTGCCTCTGAGAAGTGTCTGTTCATTTCAGATGCCCATTTTTGAATTGGGTCTTTAAACTTGGGGAGGCTGATCTGTTTAAGTTCTTTATATATTGTAGATAATAGAGCCCTTTGTCTGATAAACAGCTAGTAAATATTTTTTCCCATGTTGTTGGTGGTCTTTTGGCAGTGTCAGTGACTTCTTTTGCTGTACAGAAGCTTTTCAGTAGGATGAGATCCCATTTGTTGATTCTTTCTGCTAGTTAAATTCCTTTTAAGTTACTGACAAGTGCAGGAGGAGACTACAGACTCATTATACCCACTTTTCTCATCTAATTATATCTTCCATGTTGACACCAGGTAAAACTAACAATTGGGGTCCAAATCCTTCCTTTCTTGATTGTTTTAGAAACAAATGTTGTTTTAAAGATAATAATCAGTATCTCACCTACTACTCTTGGGACTTGAAGGGGAAACAGTCTTTTTGTTAAAAGAATGAGACAGCCAGGCGTGGTGGCTCACGCCTGTCATCCCAGCACTCGGGAAGCAGAGACAGGAGGATTGCTGAGTTCGAGGCTTGCCTGGGCTACATAGTGAGCTCAGGGCCAGCCTGAACTACCAAGCAAGACCCTGTCTCAAAAAAAAAAAAAAGAATGAGACAGATGGAACCTTTTTGAATTGAATATATCATTCTGAAAAGTGAAGAAAAGTTGTTATAGTTACTTTCTTCATTTCTGACACCCATAAGTTCAAAGAGAATTTTACTTTGGCTTATGCTTCAGTCCATGAGCAGCTGACTCCAAGGCCAGCCAGCATGGCAGACAAGTCTGGCAGAAAAGAGCTGCTGTGGGTATATCGAACAGGAAGCAAAGAGAGCAAAGGGGGCAAATTAGGGAGAGCGGTAAACCCGTCCAGGCCACACCCTGAGTTACTCACATCTTTCAACTAAACACCACCTCCTAATTCACTAAGTACCGAGTCAGCTATGAGCCCCATAATCCAGTCACCTTCCAAAACCCCACCTGTGAATGCGTGAGGCTCTCGGGGGCTATCTAGATAGAAACCATGACAAAGATTGCTCCTAAAACCATACAAATTATGTCACAAAGAATACCCTGAGTTGGAAACCAGATTCTCACAGATCTGGAGCTGAATTGCTCCTGCAGTTCTATTAGTGGTGATCAGAAAATCCTTCATAAATCAGCTTCACCAGAGAATGGCCAGGAAACTAATTGAAGGCTGTGGAGAGCAGTAAAAAGAAACTGGAAAAACAAGCACAATATGTAATTGCTATTCTTAACAGGTGGTGGGAAAAGTGAGGCCACCGCTTCGCAATAGGTGTATTTTAAGCATGTGATGACCACTAGGGACGCAGCAGGAGGTGAGGACAGCAGCCCACTTTGATTAATGAGCTCAAGCAGGGAAGAGTGTGTACCCATGTCCTTCAGTTTACAGAAGAAGAGATTCAAGAGGTAACATTTAATTTACAAAGCCTTAGCTACCTCTGTCTCTATGCATAGCAACAGCAGGTCAAAATTAATGGAAGATTTTTGTTTCAAGCAGTAGCTCTGGGGGTCAGGAATTCTTAAAGATCTATTTGTAGCTTTATAATACTTGAACTTCAGATGCTAAAACACTAGCAGTCCATTCTCATTTTCTAGGGTAGAGACTCGGTTACATAGAGAACTATAAATATAAATGATTACTTAGAAAAGTATTTTGACAAAGTCTAGGAATTATGCTTATTCCATATGCTCCTTTACCATGTGCCTCAGTCCCACCTTCCTTTCTTAGCCAAGTTCAAGAAACTGTGGTTCCCACTTTTTTTTAAAGTTTATTTTTATCTTTATTGGTACATTGTATATACACATCAGGATCACACTCAATTTTGGGAATTTGCACCCATAGATGACATAATTTAATTCTCACTTTTTCCCATTCCCCTACCCACCCCACAACCTTCCCCCACCAAGTACATAAGCTTTGTTTCCCTTTTTTTTAATTACCATCACATTTTTTCTCTACCCCTCTTTACTCAGCCCTCCTTGTGGTTCCCACTTTTAACCCCATCTTCTCATTTTATATTCTACTGCTTTTGTGTTCTGTTTTAACAGCTACACTGAAAGGACCAACATCAACATTAGCCAATGCCATTTTCAGTTATTATCTTACCAGGCTGCTCTTCTGTGTCTAGTCATGGAATTTGTTCCTTTCTTGTTAATTAGAACCTATGAGAGGCCATTATTGTGGACTGAATTCTTCACACAATAGGCCCAACAGCCAGACAAAGCCAGAATGGCGTCACTTTTACCAGTACCTTCTAGTCACACTGAGCTTTTTGAAAGGCCAAGATTGCTCATATCATTTTATTTTAAAATTTAATTTGTTGAAACTCTTCTTTGACACTCCGTACTCCCCAGACTTCTACCTCACATTCTAGACTTTCTCTTGACTCTTTAATTATTCTGTCTTATTCCTTTATTTCTATTTCTTAAATCCTTCTGTGCTGAACCTCAATAGTTAAATCAATATTTTTAAAAATTTTAAAAAATCATTTAAACACCACTTACTCAAAATATTCATGTTATATTTCTGGTTCTGACACCTTCTGTGAACTCTGACTTGAATCTCTACCTCCTTCTTCCAAACATTTTGAGAGTGTCTCTGGGAATCTCAAACTCTACATATGAAAAAAATTCATCATCATACCTCCTTCCCTTTTACATCCAATTTCAAAAAGGACTACAAAAATTCATTCAAAAATACAAGACAGGGCATCATGAAAATTTGTTGACACTTCCTACTCTCTTATTTCTCTCTACCTCTATCCTCTTTCCATCTGTACCCAGAATGGCAAAATGGGCCTTTAAAAGTTAGATTTTTTTTTTTCCCACTAGAGACAAGTGATTTTTCTAAACTTCCTTAAGCTTACAGCACAGGTGATCACCCACAACTCTCCTTAGCCCAAATGAGTGGACCAAAATGCAATGGGTAGATTCTGGGACCAGGAAGTCAAACTCCAGTTTCGTTTTCTCAAGCAAGGGAGGGAGAGGTCCAAGTCCAGAAAGGGATGAACTGAGCACGAACATATTCATTACCTCATTGTCCTCCCTGTTCTCATTGTATCTTGTTATAAAAGACCCCAATACACCTGAACACAATGAGATAATGATTTGGGTAACAAGGCCTCTCTAGCTCCTTTGCGCCATGTTTAAATAACTCCTTGATTTCTATCAGGAGCAATGGCTTCCTTTGACTTTGATAGTGATGAACAAATGAACCTGTGTATGGACCTCAGTGGCCAGTAACAGTTTTGGTGAGCCAGCCAGGAGTTAAGACCCCACTCCTGTGAGGCACGAGTCTTCCTTTGCCTATTAATGAGGTGGTGTGCACTGTAGAAAAAGGAGTGTTTGTGGCTAACCGAACACCTTATTGGTACGCCAGGTACATTCCAGCAATTTCCAAGCAAAGTTTTGCACTCAGGATTTCTTTCTCCTTTCCTATTCATGGCATCAGCTGTCTATAAACTTTTGTTAGAAAACAATTTAGAAAGCTGACAGGCCCTAGCTGGTTTCTATAAAGTTCACCCAGGGAATTTACTACCTCCATCATTTGGACCTTCTCATACAGTGCTCTGCAATGCCATTTGGAGTTAGGGAAATGCTTTTACTGTTTAGGGTCATTTGGATCTACTAGTAGTAATTTTGGGGGACTTACTGGATATAAGAAGAAACTCAGGGGTAGAAAACTAATCCAGGTACTTGTTTTGTTGGTTTGACATATTCATTCGGCTTCCTTTGCTTTGGTTTCTTATTTTTCATCTTCTTATAACCACCTTTATTCTGAGATGGTCAGTAGCATTTCAGTGACGTCTAGAAGCTACATACTAACTGGGCAGGTTTCAGCCAGGATTCTATGTTGAGGCAGCCATGAGAACTGTATCTTCACCATATGAATCTAAAAGAAGAAGGTTCTCATCTTAGAGAGCACTCAGCTTTGCTGAGGACATAGGGAGTCATAGGGGTTTTTCTGTTTGGAGACAGAACAAATCTCACTAAGGGAATATTTAGTTGGGTGTTTAAATCCATCCTACAGAGACATTAGCTTCATCCTTCCTTTTCCTTATATTTGGGAACTCTCATAAAGCCAACTGCTGATTTGTGTCAGCCATTTTAGGCTTTGAGCCACTCTAAGACTTCTGGGGCCAGTCTGTAGTTCAAGGTTCTTCAAGTATTTGTCTGACAAAGAAGTGCATTAAGAGACTTCTAAGGGTTAGGATGTGTCTGGAGAGCGCTCAGGAGTGTTCAGGAGTATAACATGCTGGCACTATCTTGTGACTCCTCAAAGAAGTTTTAGATACCCGTGACTTCAAATAAGGTCACTTCTTGGTGATACAGCATGGCCTCTATAACTGAAAGAACACTCTGTGTTTGTTGACTTCTACTGATAGTCCTGAGTTCCCTCTGTACTGATTGTTTCAAAGTATTTTGCAAAACTTCTATTTCCTAACAATGATTTTTTTTCTCTTCTCCTGCAACCTCTTAACCTCAGTGAGAGAAATGAGAAAATTTGACACATGGCTTGACTTTGTGTTCTTCTTGGTAGCAAGCATTGCATGGCCTTGAACAATAGAGAAGGATGAGGTGTGTAAACTCTTGCTCAGCTATGTCTAAACTTTCATACACTGGGAAACGTCTTTAAAACGAGGATGAGAGCTTTTTAAAATTGACTAAGCCCTATTTTAGGGTAGAAAGAGGAAAAAAAGATCAGGAAATTCAAGCTCATTAAATGGGCAAGCAATCTCTTTTAAGATACAAATTTCTAATTTTACTGTACTCTAGAATGTTGTATTCAGATATGCAAATTCAGGATTAACTATTACTTATGATTGTAAAAAAGGACAATTTTGTCCATAATACAACTTTTTAAAACTGGTTAGTGACAATTCCAAGCCTGTATCTCATGTATATTTGTGTGACTACATATGTTATATCTATATGTGTACTTGTGTTTGTAAGCTGGTTAAGTGGCACCAGGTTAATTTGAAAATAAAAGCATTCAGTGATTAAGGAACATAAACCTAAATGTCTTTTAAGTCCATACAACTTAGGCAAATGTTTAAAAGATAAAGTTGTTTTCAAAACTGCCAGTGTGAATTTTGCCTATGTTAGCCAAGTAGAATTATATTTTAACTGTTTTAATTTCAAAAGAGCATTTTAAGTTTCACAAAAGTTACAAGAATGACTGAAGAGCATAGAAGAAATTTAATTAAGGATTTTTGAATTTTTATGGCCTTAAAGACTCTTGGGAATTAGTATCAGTTTAAAACTGAAAAAATGTGATATAAATATTAATATAGCACTGGCTGGGTATTCTTCTATTTAAAATTTTAAGTTGTTTAGTTGTTTCTAATATTAGCAAAAGGAATCTTAAGAGACCATAACTTTGTCAGACATTGGTTAAATTCTTACATGTCATATGTAATTCATACCTGTCCAGTAGACATATGTCCTTTTTGTAGAGTGGTTAACAATAAATAGATCTTACTCATTTCAAGTGGAAAGACAGTTAGTGGCAGTTTTCATCCTAACATGGTAGCTACATTCAGGATTTTATTATCTCAAATTCTGTCATTGTTTCATTAATTTGTTTGTTATGAAGATAGAGCAAAGAAACATTCTGGAATACCTTAATTAAGCATGTTATTATCCCAATAATGAACCCAAATATATCCCAGTGGTACAGCTAAGAATTTAAGACAATGACAATAGCAACTTGATTAAATACAGCCTCCCTTGCAAAGTATGTGACTATCTAGAGAGTAGTGGAAAAGCCTTCCCCTTTCCCAGCAATGTTAGTTTACAAAGACTAGCAGTTTTTTTACTCAGTTATTCTACTCAGCAGAGGTTGAGTTGTTTAATCAGCATCCAATATTGTCATTGGAGAAAATCCAGAAAAGTTCCCGTCTAGAGAAGAAACGGACCTGTTACCGGTCACTTAGCTTTATCCATCTAAGTTTGTTCACTTCCTACTGATCAAGCCAAAGCAGACCATATATTTTGGTAAAAGAGAAAAGGGATTTATTTAAAGCTCACTCCAAGGAAATAGAAGGGCCTGTTTACCTCAGATCATGTCGCTGGTGGGTAAGGGGCTTTTATAGTAAGGGCCAGAGGTGAGGCAAAGCACAGAGAGACACTGTAGATTCCACAGCTGCTTTATCACTTCCAGCCACTGGCAGCTCATCCTCGTTTTGCTGGTGGAAAGGAAACTGGGGCCCAGCCTCCTGGGACGGGCAGCACCTGCGTACTCTGTCACTTCTTTTAGGTTGAGGAGAGGGTGTTTGTTATATGCTCAGCAGAAAGAAGTTTGGAGAAGTTGTTTATGTCTAAAAGAAAAAACAAATAACACAGAAAATTTCAGGTTTTAGTGTCAGTCACAGACCTACCCTAGCTGCAGAATAACATTGCAGGTCCACTGACTCTTTGGCAAGAAAAAAATTTCTAGTATGTATCGGTAAAAGGCATAAAAGGATTTATTAAGTAGGAATTTAAAAGTACATACTCAAAGACATAGTGTAGACCCCAGAAAGACCAATGCTTTATGATCTGGACCTGTTTCTTTCTTTCTCTATTCTCCGGTGACCTCCACTCTACTTTCTGTCTCTGTAAGTTTGTCTGAAAAAAGTATCACTAAAAATTAGGGCTTCAAATACAAAAGAAATCTAGAATTAGGAGACACCTATCAGTTACACTAGCTGGAGTGGCTTTTCACTTTTGGACAAACATGCATAAGAACCCTCTTTGGTAAGTTCTGTAGCTCTACTTGTTTTTGGTAGGGTTGACACACAAGAGACTCTGTGATGCTCCCAAAATTTCCTCCTTGACTGTAAATGTATTTTCTCCTTTCAGATGGCATTGCTTTATAAATACATGTGATTGGAGCAGAACTCCTGGAGGTCTCTTTCAATCTTTTTATTCTTTTAAAGAAGAGATTAGTAGCTACAGCTTCTTAACTTAGTGACACTTGTTTTCATTATGTCCTTTAATCTGTTCATAAATCTGTGAGGCTGTATAATAATTCCTGACTTACAAATAACAAACATTTCTTTTCTTGCACTCCTTTCTCCAAACCTTAGAAAGAATCTGTTTGGAAATGAAGGAAGTAACAAGTGGGTCTTTACAGCTACCCACAAATCTTTTCATGTGTAGCAGTTAACCTGTCTCAGACTCATGGATACAAAAATAATATTTTATTCCTCATTTTCCTAAGCCAAGAAAGTCAGTTATTGTCGGCTAGACCTCAGATTCTAAAATCTCCCTCCATCTACTTCTTTTCCTTTCTTTCTCTCCTTTTTTGAGTAGCATTCTGAGACTGGAGGAGGGTTTCTGTGTTATTTATGTCATCAAACATGTGAGTATTCCACAGTTTTCTTAGGATGTTTTTGCCTGGGCTTGTAAGTGTCTGGCCAGGGGGGTCAGCACCAGGGACAGCAGCACTTGTCTACCAAGGTCTTTGATTATTTGTGTATCACTCTCTGTGTCTGACTTACTTCAACCAAAAGCTTTGTTTTGCCTCCTGTTAATTTCTATGCTTTACTTGGAGAACTGAATTGGAGAATTGTAAGGTGGTGTACCACGTGTCTCTGGCACTGGAAGAGACTGGAGGAAGTAGATCAGGCCCACTCTTATTCTCTTTCCATGGCTTCTTCACTTTCTTGTATGGTGTGAATACAAAGTTTCTCTCAGAGGTCTGCAGTCTTTTTGGACTAAACCTTGAGAAAACACCCATGTACAATCTGCTTCATTCTCTCCCTGAACTGACCCAGGATTAGAATTGAGTGGTGGAATGTGTCAGAGACTTGGATATCACATGTTTACATCCTATTCTTCTGCTTTCCTTTTCTGAGTTACTGCCAAGTTCCTTCTTCATCTATAACCCATGAAAGCATTTGAGCATAACTCTTGGTTTTGAGAATGCTATTCTTGGGCCACAACATGTTTTCTTTGCTGTTTTGAATTTTCCAGGCTTTGCTCTTAATAAGTAAATTCAAGCTTTCAGAAATTTCCCATTTTCACTAAAAATTCCCAGAGTAAAACTAAGTCACATACAAAGTATTACCTCTTTCAAATAACTGGTCTTTGCAATAGAAATTCACTGCTTTTAATATTAATTTGACAAAAAGTCTCAAAATTTGGCTATTATTGATTTTCTTTTAGGGTAAGAAATTTTAGCTTCATGGTTTACATTTTTACTTGTTTTAGGTAACTTTGAAATTGAAACAAGATTCACATGAGCACACATAAAATAACCATGTGACTTTATTGATATATGAAATGAACAGTAGTGATCTCATTACTCACATCAAGAACTAGAATATTACTCATATTCTAGGAATGCCTTAACCTTTTCTTCCTCAGATTCTACTTCATCTTCAAAGGAACCACTGGCCTAGCATTTAATTCTATAGGCTAAATTTTTCTGTTTTGAATTATATTTAAATGAAAGAATACAGGATGCAACACCTGTATCTGACATGTTTAGTTCAATACTATGTCTGTGATAATCATTCCTATTGTGAATAGCAGCAGATTATTGCACTCAGTATTTAGCTCATGGTTTCAGGAGATTCAGTACATGGTTGTCAGATCCCAAGACAGAGACATCATAGTGGAAGGGTATGGTGGAGCAAAGCTGCTTATTGCATGGTGTCTAGGAAGCAGAGTATAGGTAGAGTGCCAGAGTGGAGGGGCAAGAGACCAGACAGACCCTGAGGGTACATTTCCATGACCCACCCAGACACACCTAGAAGTGCATTCTACCAATCCCTGAAGATGACCCTGAAGCCAATTAAATTTAAACTTCACTCTGATGGCTATACCCCTTTTAACTTGCTACCCAAACATATCTCCATAATCTATACTTATTTCAAAATAAAGACCATAGCAAGTTCATAATAATACCTAGCACAAAACAAGTATCTTAGGCACAATCTGAAACACAATGATCCCTTCCCCAAAGTCTCAACAGTCACAGAATTCTTCAGAAATGCAACTCTGCTGTCTTTGAGACTTAAAACAAGCTCTTACCTGTGAATCTTCCTTTTAAAAAGTGGCAAAACTCTAAGATACAAAGAAAATAATCCAGTTCTCAAAAGGAGGAATCAGGAGGTTTTTAAAAATTGTAGCAAAGTAAAACAAAATCTCAGCAGAGCAAACATTAGGTCCTATAACTCTGCATTTGGCCTCCTAAGCACATGGTGGTGAGATATGAGTTCCAGAAGACTTGGGAAGTCCCACCTGTATCACCTTACAGCCTCTCTCTGGGGCTAGCTCTACTCGTCTTATAGCTTTCTTTGGCAGACATCCATTGTACCAGGTGTCACCAACTTATTGGAGTTGCCCCTGCACCTTTGGCTTCATACTCACAGCTTCATACACTGCTCTTTTTTTTTTTTGACTCTTTCATTCTCTGTACCAGTAAATGAGGCATGATCTGCTGCCAGTGGAAATGGGAGCCATGTACGCCCACACACTGAGTGTCTGGATGGCTGAGGATACTGAAATAAATCCTAGGGAACTGTTTCCTGAGAGGCCTTTGTTGAGTAGAGATACTAGGGACTCTCTTCTCACAAGAAATGTTGACACTCTTGTACCTTTAAG
Organism: Thryonomys swinderianus; assembly: GCA_004025085.1. Taxonomy (NCBI): domain Eukaryota; kingdom Metazoa; phylum Chordata; class Mammalia; order Rodentia; family Thryonomyidae; genus Thryonomys; species Thryonomys swinderianus. Next base: position 30,393 of record PVIC010012176.1, on the reverse strand, counting down.
TTTGCATATAATGGGGTCTTGCTGATTCCTGAGATTACCCCAAGCTTTCTTTCTTCATGTCCCTGTGCAAAGTACTTGGTTTCTTTTTAGTAGCACTAATCAGTTTAGCAGCAATAGGTCTTTTGGTCCCAACTTTAAACATGGTTTCTTCTGGACAAAAATATGTTTCTCGTGTTTCTCCTCTGTGTCTTTTGCTCCTGGATTGTCAATATAAAGAAGGATAAAAACAGCCAGTAGTGCCCATGCCACACTCTAAACATTGGGCTTCTTGAAATTTCTTCTGCCAGAAGAAAATTAACTTATGATCCTTAATTTCATTTACCTGCAAAATCTCAGGACAAGGACAAACTAGAGAAATTTTGCCAGAGAATAGCACATGTGAACTGTAGTCAAACTGCCAATGGCCTTTTTTTCACATTTCTATCAGCATTCTGGTCTTCTGAGATTTGTCCAGAATCACTCGTTGGGTTCTGTTTATAGGATTTTTGGGCTTTCTTACCTTATATCTCCGAACCTTTCCGAACACAATTTACAGGAGGAAAGATTTGGATTAGCTCATCATTGCAGGAGATTTACTGCCTGATTAGCAGATTCCAAGCAGAAACCTCATGGTAGACAGATATGGTAGAGCAAAGCTAGAGTGATTACATGTATTTCATTTATTCTTGTGTGCCTGAAGCTTGGTATCAGTGGAGTCATCTTTTCTTCCATTATTAGAACTCAACAACATTTGCAAATTGTTGAATTGTTTAAAAATATCTGCCCCTTTAAAGAAAGCCATTTGTTTACTCATTCTCCAAGCTGATGGGTTGCTTTCCAGAGCTTGTCTAGTAAAGTTTATATAAAATTAAAATTGATTGATGATTTTAGCATGGTAGGAAGAAAATGATTCATGAGTTTCTTGTACAAACCTTGTCATAATAATTCAATTTTACATTCTCATCAAATATAAGCTATAATATATGTCTTTGACCTTCCCACAGATGTTTTATTTATTCCCTGTTTCATTATCCTCTTTAAAAAAAATCTTCCTCTTTTTCTGTCATTTCTCCACTCTTCTCCTTTTTGATATTCATTTCTCTCCACATCTCTTTATGGTTTATATTTCCTTTTTAATTTTTAAAAAACCCATTTTATTGCTCTAGTTTATGTCACTTCATTAAGAGAATTTTTAAAAATCAAGTTTTCTTTATGTTTGAATTTGACATTGTAATAGTACACTTCTGGTTACTGTAATAATTACCAGTTTAGCAGCAGCTTCATTCCAAAAAGGCTAACCTGCAGTTTATCCCGGAGGCTGACTGATAAATTATAGGCCCAGGAAGTTTCTAAATTTATGCCAAAGCACCTCAGTGGAAAGTGACATGTTCTTTTATTAATGTGGATTTAAACAATATCTCATTATAATAGAATTAACAATAATGATAATAATACTGTTTATGTGATAGATTACAGTTTTTAGACTAAATCCTACTTTACACAGAGAATATAGCCCTGACTGCTTTCTATATGTGTTCTTCTGAATTTCATGCACCTGTGTGTTCTTGTGCTGTGGAATGATTCAGTGTTTTTGTTCGTTTGTTTGTTTGTTTTTTGAGACAGTGTCTCGCTTTGTAGTTCAGGCTGGCCCTCAGTTCACTATGTAGGCCAGGCAAGCCTTGAACTCAGCAATCCTCCTGTCTCTGCCTCCCGAGTGCTGGGATTACAGGGGTGAGCCACCACGCCCAGCTCAATGTTTTTTTTTTTAATCTTAACATGGTTCTCTAATCTAATCTAATCTAACCTAAGAAAACATTTATGATCTCACTTGGTCTTCACTGGGTGTAAACTTATCACCTATGTAAATACCTCACCTCTTTTATCTCATTATCAAGTATTACTAGCAACAATTAAAGAAGTACCACTTCATGTTAGTGTAATTTTAATCATAAATCAAAATATGAGTACTAAAATTATGTGAACATAGAAATAAAGTGATCATCTAGGTGTTTTAAAACAAGTTCATATTAATTTTTTAAGATAATTAGCAAAATAGATACATACGAATTAAAAATTTTATGGAAAACTTTTAGGTCCTTGGAACTATAGTTTTGACTCCTTAGAATGATATATCCTAGTTTGAGAAATCCTAACACCCTATTTTAATTCTTAAACCAGTATCCAAGACCCTTGGCCAACAGTGACTGCATCTCTTGAGATCTTGTTAGAAATTTAATTATGAGATTACACCCAATACCTATTGAAAAAACAACTTAGAAGGTGGGACCAGAAATCTGTGGTTTAGCTGTCCAGGCAATCTGATGCACAGTAAAGTTTGAGAACTATTTTCCTAGACTTTTGAGGGAAAGCTATCTGCCCCTGGATAAAAGGAAGGTAGAATAATGTAATTGCCTGTATTCTGGCTTATGTACGTGACTTGGTATATAGAGATATTCCTTGTTTAATGACATACCTGTTTAAGGACAGTTCAGGTTTACAACCGTGGTGGCTTTTCTGACTTATGACTTGAACTTAGGACCTGTGTTTTCTTTTCTTTGTACGGTCTTGTTTGTAGAGCTTCATTGTTCTTGTTTATAAAGCCTCAAAGTCTTTTTGGTACAGATCAGTTCAATTAATGATCTAATCACAGGATCAGAACTCAGTCATTCATCGAGAATGTTTATATACCATAAATCTTAAAAGATTATTATTCAATCTTAACCATTTACTAGGGAAAAGTGCTTGTAAATTTTGCTGTAAAGCACCACAAGGTCAGAAATAATACTGAAGTAAGGCTGTTCTCATAATAGGGGAAGGACTTCATGGGCTGGACACCAGATCAGAGGTAGGAGAGATCAAAGCTCAAAGTGTGTGAGGAGTGTCAGAGAGAAACAATATGAAATCTGAGCATTGGGGGTTAATTATCAGTGTTCATGAACAGTAATTCATTGACTTCCTGTTGCCATGGAGTTATTTGGACTAGACAAGACCTGTTACTGTGAGAGGGCATACTGTTATTATTCTTAAAACTGCAGTGGCCTGACAGTGATAGCTCAGTAAGATATGGTGAGGGTTATTGTTTGAAACTGTATTTAAAAACATATCAGAATCTGAAGATTGTCTGTGTCCAACTAGTTGGCACCTAATCATCCAGGGGGTCAGTGTGAGCTTCACTTCTCCAGGAACATTTTCCTGGCCTTATGAAGACAGATAAAAGGTTTCTCTGAAATTTTGTCATTATAGGAATTTCCTACTGCAATATAAGGACCCTTTGTCTCCAATATATTAAAAAATTTCGTGAAGGGCTGTGTATGGAATCCTCAAGACTCTTCCATCTTTGGATTTTCTTTAGGAAGGTCCGTGGGACTCTGTATAGGTGTGATCATGGCTAGAATTTATTACAACTGTGTAATGAGGTTACACAGTCATATCAGAAGACAAAAAGACCTTGGAAGAATTTGTGTGCAATCTGTCTCATACTCTCCATCCTGTAAAAGAACACAGAACATATTCTCTCAAGAAGAAAATGCAACAAACTTTGTCTCATGTGTCTACCTAGGCAAACCCAATAGAAACTAAATGCTATTAATGGGGGTTGTTCAAGTACGTATCCTCTGCAAAGCACACAAGAAAATTCCAGACTCCCAATCGGGAAAGCATATACACAGCATAAGCTTCCCAGCCACAGTTTAGTCCTTGTCAGGCATCCGTTTAGACTGGGGTTGCTCTGCATTCCAAACTCCCAGATGCCAGGCAAAGCCACTTTGGAAACAGACCTTCAGAAAATAACAGCACTCTTCTTCACTGGAACCACGTCTGCCATCTCTGCTATTTCTCTAGCAACTAGCACATTGCCTGAGACACAGATAAACTCCAAGATACATTTTCTAAATAGATTTCTTGTAATGAAGCTGATAGATTCTTAAGACAAATAGCATGGTTTTAGAGAAGCTTTGGCCTGAGCGTGTTTGTGTACACATCTGGGTACACACATACACATACCCATGCACAGAACAAACACTAAAACATGCTCCGTGGTGTGAACCTTTCTTATGAGTTACACAAGAGATGCTGATCTCTGGATAGCAGCTGTCTGTTTGAGGGCACAGGTCACAGACCTGCTGATGCCTTTTCACATCCCAGTTTGCAGACCTGGGCGTTGGTTCCCACCTCAGGTGCCCTTTAATCTGATGCAAAAGGATGGGTGTAAAAAGTGCAGGATGGAATTCTCTCCTCTGTCAGCATCTTTCCCTTCTTTTCTCCCTCCCAGAAATGTCCCCTCTCCTGCCCCGTGCATTCTGAAGCATGACCCAGACTCTGGGCTTCATTGTCACCTCTTCTGCCAAAGTTACCTTCACCTCTCATAGACTTCTGACTGCAGTGGTTTCCTGTCTGCACTTTTACATCATTACTGCCAGCGCTCACTAGTGAAGCAGATTTAATATAAGATATAGAAGGACTTACAAGTTAGGCTTATAAGGGCTCCCTGCAGAAGGAGGTGTGACAGAGTACAAAAGAGATGCCTTCTCTCTGGAGAGTCGAAGGGTCCAGTCCAAGGTCAAAGACTGGGAGCTATCTGTCGTCTCCCAGGTGAGTCTGTATCGGGAGGCTGAGGACACTGAGCTGGAAGCCAGATGAAAGTAAAGACAAGCTCTTCCAAAAACCAAAAGCAAGCCTTCCTTCTTCATTAACCTTCTTATTCCAGTCAGGCTACAAGCTTATTGTTTGGTGCCACTCGTACCCAGGATGGGTCTTCTGTTTTCAGTAAACCCATTGTGCTGTGCCCAGAACCATGCTCATCCAAGTGGCAAGATATTTCTTACTCAAGTTGACCCCAGAGTTAACAATCACAACTGTAATCTGAAAACAAAAAAGTGCTGCAGATAAATATCAGCTGCAAATAATTTTCCTGAAGTTACTTGTGACATCAACTTCAAAAGATGCTGCTGCGTTGTGGTGTGTGTGTGTGTGTGTGTGTGTGTGTTTGTGTGTGTGTGTGAGGGAGAATTCACTGCTGTTATTTAACTCTCCTAGTTGTTTTGAGCCAAGCTGTAATATCATAAGAACTGCAGTGAAGTTCATCAAGTATTTTAAAAATCACTGTCCTTTCTTGAACAGTAACTCCAGCAAATATCTTCCCCATGTCTTGCTAGTAGGAGTTTACCTGGTCAGCAGTGGAAGGACACTAAGAAAGCAACAAGACTTTAAACCTCTCTGTAATATTTTTCATCCTTCACTGTCTGCTACTGACTATGAACCTGTCCTTAGAGGGGAGTATTAACTGGCTTCTGTTCTCAAGGAATGTTCTCAAGACATACAGACGGATTACACCTGCACCAGCTCCACAGTTTCCATCACCCACCTGCAAAGTGCCACAGGAAGCTGAGGACCAAACCTTTAACACATGGGGTACATGTGACATCCAAAGCATAACACAGGTTTTTAATTAGAAAGATGGATTCAAATTTCTGTCTGATGTGACAGTTAAGTGCTTTTGGAATTGCAATGGCAAGTATAAGAAAAGAGAGCGTAGCTAGGGGAGAATGGACACTGGAATGGTGAGATATAGCCAACCTCATCATTCTTGTCCCTAGTCACAGTCAAGAGCTCGGATAATAATGAATTCATACTCTCTGATGCCACAGGCACTGGCTAGGTAGGAATTAAAATTCTTCTAAAAACAAAGAAGAAAATAGTAATTCCCAATGTAACTTTCTGAAGCTGTACTAGCAAGCCCACTGGAAAATTTCTGAGTACAAATGATGACTGCAGAAATAAGAAGCTATTTGGAATATACAGAGAAACATAAGCACCAGGGAAATGCTATCAAAAGTTATGTAGAAAATAGCGACAGAAGTAGGTCATTAAGGAGGAAAAAAAAAGTCTCTGCAGCATTTTCATATTTCAGCCAAATGTGTGGGTTTCATAATTAACTCTGAAAGATACTCTTTCATTTTTGTACTTGTGTTTATTTGCTTAATAAACAATAGGAACCAAGTATGTGCCGTATAACATGTCCTTTCACCCTTGGAAGGGATGCAAAGGCAGTGATTAAAGATACTGAAGATTCTCAGTGGAGGTGAATCACAGAGTGATCCTGTGCCTTCCCCCACAATCCAGAAGGGATTTTTTCCTTTACTGAGTTTATTGGTACATCTTAGATGTACAGTATGATTATACTCATCATGGAGAATTTGTACCTGTACATGATATATCTTGGTTCTAATTTCTTCCCATTCCTCTGCCCTCCCTACAATCCCCGCCCCCTATATACATAAGCTTTCTTTTGTTGTTGTTTGTTGTTGTTACCATTGAATTTTTTCCCCTTCTTCGCTTTCTCCTACCCTCATTTCCCTTTTCCCTTTGTATGTTTTCTTCCTGTTCCACAATGTCTATTATACATTCTGGACCTCATTTACGACTTCAGTTTCTCATACTAAAGAAATGATACAATATTTACACATCTGTGTTCTATTAATTTCATTTAAGAGTATGTCCTCGAGGTACATCCATTTAAGTACACATGTCTCTAATGTGTCATTCTTTATGGCTAAGTAATCCATTCTCTGTGGAGTGAGATGGACTCTCAGTGTTGTTTTCATTTGCACCTCTTGAATGACCAGTGATGTTGAACATTTTTTCATGTTTCTTTGCTGCCTTTACTTCTTCATCTGAAAAATGTCTGTTCATTTCAGATGCCCATTTTTTTAATTCAGTCTTTAGATTTGAAGGAGCTGATTTTTTAGTTCTTTATATATTCTAGATAGTAGTCTGATAAACATTTTTCCCAAATTTTGTAGACTGCCTTTTTGATCTTTGGGTGGTTTCCCAGAAAGGATTTTGAAGGGAGAGAAACTAGAAAAGATGTAGGTGGGAGTTATGAATTGCTTGCTGAGCTTTACAAATGAGACTTCACAGATTATTTCCTAACTACACACACACACACACACACACACGTCTCTATTACAGTGTATATGCAATATAAGAGCAGAATAAAAATATTAAGCGGGGACAGAGATTTAGCTCAGTGGTTCCAGCACCTGCCTGGCAAGCGCAAGGCCCTGAGTTCCATCCCGGTAACCACATACAATGCTGGGCATGGTGACTCACGCCCACCAGCCATCAATACCACATACCACAGTGCCGGGCATGGTGGCTCACGCCTGTAATCCCAGCACTTGGGAGGCAGAGGCAGTAGGATTGCTGAGTTCGAGGCTTGCCTGGGCTACATAGTGAGCTGAGCGCCAGCCTGAACTACAAAGCGAGACCCTGCCTCAAAAAAAAAAAAAAAAATACTAAGCAAAAACAAGACAACATTCAGGTATACCAAAGGAATAGACTAAATGGTATAAATTTTTGCATATGAATCTTTTACTATTCTTGCTTTCTTTTGTTTTTGGCCTGGAGCTCATGCAGAGAATTACAAAGAAGTAGTAATTGCTTACTTAAAACATATCTTGCAGGGTAAATTAAGTGTGGAATCCAGAATCTGTCTGGCCTGGGCTTAATCCAAGGATCGTCTCAGACTCCCCAGGGGCTCCAGGTGCAATACTGAGCTTAGCAAAGCCTTGGTTTCCTCATCTGGAAAGTGGGGATGTGGTTGAAGTCACTCTTTCCTAATGTCAGGATGAGGCCAACACAATGCTTGCAAACAGCTTAATATGTTAGATGGTAATGAAGAGCCGCCCACTCTACAGGGAGGCAGCCTGGGCACTTTTGGCTTAATGGATCTCAAAGTTTCAGCCCTTAGCTCACAGAGGATGTGTGGTTATGGACTCGTGCAGCCCCACAAAGCCTTGTTCCAAAAAAAGGACCCTCTACTTAGTTTAATGATCTGCTGACACCCTCTTAACCTCCTCAGTGATTTTTGAGAAGAGCTCTATAGTTTAATTTTTGTGATGGACACTACAAATTAAGTATGTATGTTTGTGCTTTGGGAAGAATACTCAACAGTTCCTGCATGAGTCCTATCCATATGAATCCAGTCAGAACTGTCCAGGCTGGAACCAGAAAGCTTCCTTAATTTTTAAAGCTCCACAGGTGACTCATATATAGCAAAAGTTGAAAACCAGTGCCTTTGTTTCCAGTTCACTGATAATAGTCCAGGGTTGTTTTGTCTGTTTGCTTTTTTCTTTTTTGCCTCAGTAGCTCATATAACCTTGACAAGAGACACTGGGTGGCATGAGTTTACAGATGTTAGAGAATTAGTATAAATTTCTCAACTTTCAACTGTATCTAGCAACAAGTTGCAACACTACCATGTCTGTGGAATAACATCAGAGGAAATGAATTCCCCTCAATCTATAAAATGGGCCTTTTAACATTCACAACACATGACTGTGAGGATTAAGGAGATTATGAATATCAAATGCTTAACAGAGCTGGCATGAAATAATTGAAACATTATTTTATGATTTTTGCATGTTGTTTTTTGTTTGATTAGTAACAGGATCCTTTGATGAGTCAAAAGACTCCTACCACAGGAGCACCAGTACAGTCAAAAGACATATTTAACAGCTTTTCATGCCAAGAAGAGTAGAAGACACTTGATCAGAGAGGTAGAGTGGCTAGAGTCCAGCCATGCCACAGCATAGAGGAAGTGTGAATAAATTAATCTTCCTGCCAAAGTGTCAAATTATTAAAACATTTACCAAACAACATTTGACCTGTTTTTTTCAGACACTCTTTAAGGAATACATGGTTCTAATTATGTTAGGGCTGCAGGTTTAGCTCAAGTGGTACTTTACCTAATTTGGAAGCACAAGGGCCTGAGTTCAATCCCCAGTACTGCAAGAAAAGAAAAAAAAAGAAAGATAGAAAGAAGGAAAGAAAGAAATAAGAAAGAAAGAAAGACGACATGGTTTACTGAAAGGAAAAGATAAATGTTCTCCATTCCTGTGCTCTGTGCACATCAAAACATACCATCTGTCACTCCTCTCAGTCACCGTCTGGGCCAACAAAATCTCTCCACTGGCAATTAATATACTTAACATGTGTTCCTTGATCATAATTTTCCTCTTCGTTCTGATCATAAAACAACACCAGTGTATCCTACAATTTACTTTGCTTAGAGCTTCAAACATACCTACAATGATGACAGATGGGTTTTAAACCTTAGAGGAAGACAAGGACCAAAGAAAATGTCATGCTATTTTAAGGCATAAATAAGCCATAAACCTACAGTTTTAATTTTGCAGCTTGAAATTTAAATTTTCCATTTTCCTCCATTTGAGAGATTACTGGTATTTTGCTAGAACCACAGGGAGAAAAACTCTGAATGACTTTTGGTGGAAAATTACAAAGAACCATGTAAACACTGATTTAATTAGAATTCAACAAGGAAGCCAAAGGCAGAAATTATCTGCCTGACACCTGGTCGGCATGTTTTTTTGGCGGTATGTTCGCTAATGTGGCAGTGCTTGAGGCTGACTTGGTGAATTTAAAATCATTCTGAGGCTCTGGCCTCACCCATAACCAATTAAATTAGAATCTGTGAAAATAGGAGTGTGGAACATTGATACTTGAAAATGCTTCCCCACTTGATTCTGATATACAGAGGGCTTGAAAACTTGGAGGCCCTCATAGACATGTGAAGGATCTTTGTAGAAGTCTCAAGGGTCACATGTCTTATGGATTTAAGAAAGCATAAGTGGAATACACTAACATGACAAACACAGAATAATAGAAACAAACAGCCCATTGGATCATCTATAAACAAGTCATACAATGCAATGGTGGTTATGTTTAGCTTTAAAAAAAAAAAAAAGACCTCCAATCACTTTGATTGGCATAAATCCTTTGATAGAACTTTCTTATGATGGAAGCGACCTGAAGGCTCCAATTCAGGACCACAAGGACATACTGGCTGCAGAGCAAAATTCATCCAAACACAGTTAAGCTTCCTCAAAGTGTGGGTGGTCTTTTGTGGCTTTGGCCATAGTTCAGCTACTTAGGGTTCCTTTTATACACACACTCCAGCTACACTTGAGCTCCCCAAGAAGCCATGTCTTGATCCTCCTTTATTCTTGTGCCCAGTATAGGGAGCGTTTGCACATTGCTGTCTCTGCTACACAAGCTGTCAGGACCCCCCGATCTCTGATGTGTTCATGTTTCTAAAGGACTCAGTCTTTTTCCCCAGAAACAAGTGCCTAACATCTACTTCGGAAAGAGCCTGTTGTATCACATCTCTCCCTGTGCAGAACTGCCTGCACAGAGAGTAGGGGCCTCCAAAGGACTCCTTTAACCCAATTTCCTGAAGCCTCTAATAGTTATGAACATGCTTGCTTCCTCTGGGGTGCCACTGAGCCCCCGAGAAACTCTGAAACAGCAATGCTCTGCACTGCCAGGGCAGTTCTCCTAGAATAACTGACACCAGAGAGAGAGAGAGACAGAGAGAGAGAGAGAGAGAGAGAGAGAGAGAGAGAGAGAGAGAGAGAGAGGAAAAGAATGGGGGAAAAGCAGTGTCATTTACTCATTCAATAACCACTGAGCATGTAGTACCTAATATAAACAATCTAGATTAATCCTGTGCAAAGTCTCTTCTGTACTCAGCAACCAGTGATTTTTTTTTTGAGATAGGGTCTCGCTTTGTAGTTCAGGCTGGCCCTGAGCTCATTTATGTAGCCCAGGCAAACCTGGAACTCAGCAGTCCTGTCTCTGCCTCCCAAGCGCTGGGATGACAGGCGTGAGCCACCACGCCCGGCACTGTGGTATGTGGTATTGATTGTTGGTGGGCGTGAGTCTCCACACCCAACATTGTATGTGGTTACTGGGGATTGAACTCAGGACCTTGCACTTGCGAGGCAGGCGCCGGAACCACTGAGCTAACCCTCTGGCCCAGCAACCAGTGATTTTTTTTTTTTTTAACTCCCTGAGTCAGATAGTATCGCTCTACTCAGTGAGCTCCTCCCACATGCACAAGGCAGTGGAAAGGCCTTAGTCCAGCTCATGAGACTGTGGCATCTGTGTCTTCTCCTCATGAGCTTCAGTAGTGTTGCCTCTTTGCTGTCCCTGAAACACATGGGGCGCCTCTGTATTTTTCATTCCCCCGCTCAAGGCTCAGACCCTAGAATTTCACACAGCCTCCCCACCTTCCTTTAGGAGGAGACAAGCTGGCACCCCTTTAGGTTTTAATGTTTGGAATAATTAAAGCTTCCCCGAAATCACAATGATAGAACAGAGGCAGTCCACATACCCATCCTGTGGTCTTATAGTGACAGGCCTGGATTAAAGCACCAACCCCCGGCTTTCTCTCCTAACTCTGCTTTGTGCTCCTCAGGGGCACTTCTGTCACCTGTCAGCTCAGATAGCTGTCACCTCCTGCCACTAACAGGCCTTGCTCAGCCTAGGGCTGCATTTTCAGCACATAGACAGGGAAAGCATTAAACCTAAACTGTCTCAAGTAAAGTTTCTGCCATATCTTGGAAGATCATTGAAATGGCATCAGCTGGCAGAGGTGTGCCCCCGGGGATTGGGAACAGCTGTCCTGCGTTTCCACCTGAACTTCTCAGCCTGCCAGCCGATAAGTCACAGTGTGGCAGGGATTCTTGTTTTCCCATGGATTTCTCTCCAGCATCCAAAGCAGCAAAAGACTTTCATCTGCGCCCAACATACGTTTTTGTGAATGAACATAAAAAATACAGCTGTCTCCCATCCTTCAACCCAGCCATAAACCTGAAATTCAACCTTGACTTTTTCCTTTCCTTCATGACTTACATCAAATTATGTATCAGTTTGCATAGATTGTACCATCCATATGCATCCTAACTAGTTCTATAGCATTGCTTTAGTTTAAGCTTTGAATATCTTTTGCCTGATTATTATGTCTCCCACCTGAGCTCCTTACCTGACTTTAGCTTCCTTCTAATTCATTGTTTGAGTCTGTCGTTAGGATATAGCTTGTATTTTAAAGAAAATCTGGCCATGTGGGTCTGTTAAAACTTGTTAAAGACTTTCTACTATGTTCAAAGTTATTAATGATGTTATATGGGTGAAGTGATTGGACTAAAATGTTATATGGGTGAAATGATTGGACTTGGCTTTACTCCCCCGTATCAGACTCTAGACTCCAGACATACTGCTGTTGGTCTCTGCCTTGGCTCTAGGACTCTGCACAGTGTAGACAGGGTGTTCCTAAGAACAGAGAATTGCCGAGAAGAGCTGAATCCCTCCCCTCACCTGTGTGATTACCTCCTGCTACTGTTCCTTATACACTTTCAGGTTTTGGTATTGAAGCACCTTTCTCAGACATACCTTCCATTTTCTATCTCCACGAAATGGAGTTTTCATTGTATCACTAGCAGTACTTGGTTAATATGTTCCAGGAAGATGAAGATCACACCTGCCATTCAATGCTTAGCATTTACTACTAAAGATTTGTGACCTTAACATCCTGGATTTCACTTCCTTTCAAATGAGTGAGGATTTCCTCCCTGCACTGCAGAATCTAACTTTCTGTGAGTGCCTCACTTACCCAAACACTCCAGGATACAGCAGCACCTCAGTGCAGAGACACTTCAAATGTGAAGGTGGTTAGAAGGTCTGTCCAGTGCCCTGTAAACACACAGCATTGATTCCAATAAACCGAGCCTTGAGCTCATCTTTTACCCAAGTCTTAAAACTGGCTATTGCTTGGAAAGTGTCTTCCTCTGGCACTGTGCACTTCAAAACATGCAGGCATTTACATCCACAGTTCTTCAGTCCATTTCATGTTTGCAATGCATGTAAATATGTAGCATTTAAGGGACTGGAATGAGCAAAAGAAGAAGAGGAGGTGGAAGGGAGGAAGACAGAAAGGAGGAATAAAATTTAATGAACTTGGATTAATTAGACATCAGATTGAAATCATTTTTTAAAATATATTCATTTAGTAGATTTATTTTAATCCATTTTATTGAGGTATGATTGATAAGCAAATACCATTGTTATTTCATGTATATTTTTTAAAGACACAAAAGGCATCAAATGAAGTAGGAAGGAGCAAAGGAAATAAAATTCTTAACATTGTCGTAGCAATGCGCTAATTAGAAAGAGCTAATTAGTGCTACAGGATTGAACATGGATGCATTTTTTTTAAAAAAGGTCTGATTTAGGAAGGCAGCAGAGGCAAAGGAAGAAGTTCCAAGTTTTAGAATGCCAGTCCAGTTACACCCTGACTCTGCCACTTACAATCGGTAAGCCCAATTTTGTGTCTCAGGGGTTTCTCCTCTAAATTAGGAGGATAAAAATAGCAACTAAATCTAGCTGTTTTCAAATTTAACTAAAATATCATTAAAAAGTACCTGGATCACAGAAGTTAGTCAATGAATAACTGAAATTAATGTGCAAATATTTGGTTCTTATAAACAATGAAATGCAAACAAAAGGTTAATGGAATTTTTGTGGTAGGCAGATCATGAAGTACCTTAGGCTCCTGAAATTTCATTCATCAGGAAACAGAAATTGATGCTGGCTGCCCACTGGATCAAAGGCCCCTGGCCCAAGATGCATTTCTACCAATACACCTTTCTGTTTCTATCCTGACTTCCAGGATTTGTCGGGAGATTTCATTAGGTTCGGCATGTTGTTTTGTAAAGATAGAAGAGAAATCATTCAGAACACACTCTGTAATGAGTACATCAAATGCTCAGTTGTTCTTTACAACGCAAGTGTGAGGTAGATATTATGGTCCCCAAGTGGTGTGTGCTGCAACTCCACTCTACAGAATGAAAAAACTCACCCAATTATCTAAACTCCCACAGCCTGTTCACGGCAGAGACAGGATTCAAATTCGGCCTGATTGCATATCTGCTACCTTTCTGTCACCCATAATAACACCACTGAGAGCCCATCGGGGACAGGTGGTCTTTCAGTTTTCCTCTGAACTATAGTTCAAAAAGGAATATGTATGCGAGCTGAGTTTACAGAACAGAGTTTTGAGAATCATGTCATCAAGTGAGAACAACATTCAAAATTCCATTCAAAGCGATTCTCTCTGGGGAATTTAAAGATCAAAGCTCAGGATGGAAGAAAAGCCACGAGGCTGGCAGGCTGCCATGGAATATTGGTTTGGTAGCCATGAAGACAGAATCTAATTCTCTCTTTTCTGTTAGTCTTGGAAGCTATTCGAGAAGATATCTGTGACCTAAGTTCAGATTCTCCCTTTTCCAAAGAATGTTTTTCTCCATTCATTTCTAGATGCAACAGATGTTCCTTCTAAATGATTCATTTTTGAAACTTAGAGAAAACCTTTCAAAAAGTCTCTTGCCAGGTGTGGTGGCTCATGCCTGTAATCCCAGCACTCGGGAGGGAGAAGTAGGAAGATTGCTGAGTTCGAGGCTTGCCTGAGCTACATAGTGAGCTCAGGGCTAGCCTGAACTACAAAGCAAGACCCTGTCTCAAAAAAAAAGAGTCAGTCTCTTTGCTCTCTCTTGCTGAGCTTCAGAAAAATCCAACACATTTTTTAAAAATTGGTAAAAGTTCTGTGATAAGACATCTTTATTGAAGGATAATTGATATCATCCCTATGTAATACACACAATTTGATATGTTTGAGAATATCCATACATGGCACACGTTTCATGGGACATGCTTCTGGTGATTCATTTCCTGTTTTCTTAATGTGCTGCCACTTCAGAACCATCATTCGATGGTCATTCCTGCCCACTGTGCACCAGTCCTCCCTGGACATCCGTCTTCTGACACAGTGTGCATGACGTTTCTTCTGGATCACTCTGTCTCAAGACAAATTGGAATTGGCAGCTTACATTAAAACAGCAGAAGCCTACACCCACCCAAGGACATCTCCGTGAAGGTCTGCTAATTGTTTTTCCAGAGTGCAAATAAGTGCTGTTGACTGAGAATATTGTAGGACACCTTTGTTTATCAGCTTCCTTAAAATCTTAGACATGTTGCAAGGTGATATTAGGGAAAGTCAGAGTTGTTGGGTAAATGACTTTATAGCTTCAAGGACATAGTGACACAAAGGATAATTACTGTTTAATAGGAATCCAGTAATAATAGAGAGTAACCAGACTATTTTAAAATAATAATGATAATATCAGGAGCTATTTCTAAAATGCTATGTGTTTGGTATCACAAATGTTACACACAGTGTAACCTTTAGCTCACTTACATGTGTTTAAAGTTTAGGTATTGTTAGTACCATCTTACAACTTAATAAACCAAGGTTTCAGGGGTTATCATTTCACCAAGTTTACACATCGAGTAAGTGTGAAAACCAACACAAAACTGCAGACTTAGGCTCGGACTCTTAGCCACTATCACATGTAACCTTCTTGAGATTCTAGAATTCTGGGTATGCAGCACCCTAAGACTATCACATTCCATCACACTACGTGCTCTTTAAAAAAAAACTCTCAAATACCTTGAAAATAAAATTTGGTAAAACTAGAGCCTATTGGTGATTTTTAGTACAATCAGATTTCCACATTAATAAAATAAAAGAATTTAATAATTTGAATTTTTCCTTTGCTTTTTACCAGAAATGAACAGGAGTATATTTTTTAAAATACTGTGTAATAATATATACAATAATATTTTACATTTTCTAAGTATCTAAGATGTTCCAAACACCGTATTAGGTCTTAGATATACATATGTCCATGTAAAAGACTAATAGTGTGAAAATCTGGGGTTTATTCTAAACACTAAATGTTTATACTTAACACAGTTTGCTCACCGTGGCCCTACACACCTTTGTCATTGTTCCTGAGCAAGATACAATCAGTCCAGAAATGTTTTCTAAATCCCTATTATATCTCAGGCATTATATTTGGTAAGCATGGTTCATTATCCAGAAACAAACACTTTTGCTTATACAGAGGGAGGAATAAGAGTACCACTGAGAGCTGTCCTGGGTGGAGGGTCCTTCCCTGTGCCTGCACCAGGGGAAAGAACAGCCGGGGAAGACTTTTGAGAGAAGATAGTAGAATGATACCCAAGACAAACACGGTCTCCTCCTTAGTTCTGTTACTGGCTGAGCAATACAGGGATATGCATCTCTGAACCAAGGTCACCAGACTGACTTTTCTTCTCTCTTTTCCTCGTGGTTAGGGCATGTGTGGGCCAGACCAAAGGTCAAAAGCCCATCTAAAACTAAGAATACTATAACCTAAAATAATGTAATCTTTGGATCATCCATTTAAGAACACCTTAAAAGACTCTGTTGTAGTGTTAGTTGAATTGTAAATAGACATTGAGTTTTTCAAGATCTATTTAGCAATATCTAACAAAATATAGAATGCTCATGTCCTCTAACTCAGCAACTTTTCTTTTGAGGAATATATCCTATAAAGTATATAAGATGCTATAAGATGGGTGTAAAACACCTTCATAATGATGCTCATTGAAGTATTGTTTGTGATAATAAAATGTTAGCAGCAATCTAGCTCTTGATGATCGGCAGATGTAAATAAATCATGCTGCAGCCATGCAAGAGGATAGTATGCAGCTGTTACAGTTTAGATCTGAGCTGTTCCTTCAAAAGTTTCACGTGTCTGGAAAGTAATTGGATTATGTATGAATGTGCTGTACTTATCAGCAGATCCATCAGTGGATGAGTTCAGTATGGGGATGTGCTGTTAGGATGTGGGACCTCGTTGGAATGGGTCATTGCTGGTGGGACCCAGAGGGACATATTCCCCATATTCTGCACCCCTGGAAACTGTGAGCCAAGTAAACCTTTCCTCCTCTAAATTGTGGGCATCGGGCATTTTGTCTCAATAATAGGGGAGTCAGTTACCCTTGGCATTCTCCAATTAGAGTAATGTGTGGATCTTCTCCAAAAGTATCTTCTCAGAAATTACCTTCTTCAGCAATGTGAAGAGTATCTTCTTGTATAGACTTAAAAAATGAAATTGTCTTTAGTGAAAAAAAATCATGGAATTATATTAGTATGGTATTCTTTACTGAACCAAACTAACTCAAGCAATATATTTTATTTTTCCTCACACCGATTAAGTAGAAAAGACTATAGAAAACACATAAAGACTATTAATAATGATTATACTGTTAGGGCAAGAATTGAAATGAAGAAATGTTAAGCAATACTTCCACTTTTTCCTTCATTGTATTTTGCTTTGTTTTATTTATGTTTTAATAAAATTGGATTCCTTAGTAATGTTACTTTAAAAAGTAAGAATAATTTTAGAGAAATAATTAAAACATTATAATCCTAAGATTCACTTTTTCCTTAAAATTTACTTTGGGATGAGAGTTACAGAATGTAAAACACCATGTCATACTTGATCCAAATATCCATGTGAAATGATGTTTTCATTAGTAATCTCTGAAACCAGCTTCTCAAATCATTATATGCATGAGAAGGCTAAACATTCTTTGCTCAGTTTTTAGAATGTTATTTGTCCCTCTAGCTTGCTCTAAAATATTTACTCAGTACTATATCTGTCTCATTCGGTGCAGTGTTTTGGATAGAGAAAGCTCAGTGCTCATGTGCCACATGCTCCAGGAGAGGGTTTAAGAGCAGAGGTTGCATCATCTCCAAACACATTACAATTTAGGGTCCAGGGATAAGCAGAGGAAAAGGAAGGGAGGTCAGATTCCATGCAAGCCTATCTCTCATTTGGACACAAAAATTCAATTACATAAATTTCTAGTTTCTGTTCAGTTTGAGAGTTTGAAAAAACCTATATGCCCATGATTTCTGTTTGTTCTCTACCCAATCCTTTGGGATACAGAGGTCTAAAATTAATAGCACAATCTCACAGCCGAAACTGAAATTAATAAGGCAGCAGTGAATGCAAATCTGGCCTACTAGGTTATAGTTTCTTATTGGTGAAAATAATGGCCAAAGCAGGATTGAAATGTCTGCAAGGAAAGATGGACTGCTCTCAAAAATATTAAACTATTAAATAGAAAAATTAGATTACATTAAGAATTTGGTTCATTTTTTTCAATGGAGGAAGGTTTACTAGTAGGAGCAGTGGGGACCGTACCTGCCAACATGTATTATGGGAAGAAGGTCAAAACCTGCAGCCCAATGAGGTTTCTTCTTCCATCCTTTCTCAAAGACCCCAAGTGTCACTTACAAGGTCTTTGTCTCAAGATGGACCTGGCAAATAAACAAATTGTCCATTGGATGGCATTGCACCCAACCTCTGTTTAAAATGGCATTTAAAACTTATAGAAACATTACAAGAAAAGCATAAAGAATCTCTGAGCACTCATATTCATGTATGTGCATATAAAGAGATCTGAGTACAAGTTGGAGATATCATGCCCTTTGGTCCCCAAAAGCAGTACATTCCCTTATCCAAGATTCCCCAAGGATGCCTGGATACATATACTATATTATATAAGAGATTCTATATGCAGCATATTGGTTTTTACACATACAAATTTAATTTCTAAATAAGGCACACCAATAAATTAATAATAGTGCCAACAAAATAGAGGGAGTAAAACAACACACTGTGGTAAAAGTTAAAACTTATACATTGCTTATTTCTGGAGTTTTCAACTCAATATTTTTGACTGTGATTAACTATCACTTGAAACCATGGAAAGTGAAACTAACAGTGGGGTGAATTTTCAAAATCAGAAAATGTATCATTGATACCATTATTACTTCTAGTTTATTGGTCTTTACGGCCATTTTCTACCACATCTAGAAGTCAAACAAAAATATCCTTTGCCTGTTTTAATCTTTCTAATACTTAAGTCTAAAAATATTTCAGTTCTTGCCTCAGAGGAGCATTGGTGCAAGATATTGCTATACAATAACAAAAACTAGCGTCAAATCCCCTCAGAGAAGATGGAAAGGAGGCTGGGCCCGAACCCAGCAGGGTCACTTTGCGACGCCATTGTTAGCAAATCCAGAGCAAAGCTTCCAACTACTACAGCAGGTCAGAGGTCATCTTGTGAGGCAGTTTTAGTAAATTAATATCCATGAACTATAATGAAGAGAGACCTAGATATTCAGTGGCAGAATAAGGATTCAAACCCATCTTTTAAGAATCTTAATTCTGTTATTTATGAATTTCAACATCACATACGTATTCCTTTCCTTCCTTTTTTTTCCCTAAAATCATTTTAACACTTTCTTTTTTTGCCAGGTGTGGTGGCACACGCCTATAATCCCAGTACTTGGGAGGCTGAGACAGGAGTACACCTGTGAGTTTGAGGCCAACCTAGGGTACATAATGAGTACAGGGTCAACATGGACTATAAAGTGAGACCTTGTCTCAAAAAACAAAGAAACAAACACAAAACAAAACCAAAAAAATTTCTGCCTATTTACTTTCTTTGACATTGTTATGTTTTTCATCTTTTGTGTTTTTGATCATGGAATACTCCTTTTCTGAAAACGCATTTGTCAGCTCTTTTTTCTGTCAAAGTTTTATCAATTTTTAAAACCTTAGGCCTAGAGATTTAGCTCACTAGTGCTGCCCTTTCCTCACAAGCACAAGGTTCTGAGTTCAGTCCTCCATAATTTAAATGTTGCTTCTACTGTAAAGTCTGTCTTGATATCTTCAGAAGTAATTTAACACTAAATCTATATAGTTCCAAAGCGCTCTGTGTAAAACATTTCTTTTTAAACACATATATATGTAATAACTTTGCCTAAAACAAATTTATACTGATAAGAGAATGGTTTGATCATGGAGAAGAGTCTCGAGCAACAGCTGAAGTGAAACCTGAAGCACAGACAAAGCTGGGTTAACACACCCTGTGGAAATGATGAGTATAATCGCATATAGTATGACCACAGCTACGTGGAAAGACACACTGTACCCCTATACTACATGCATCAGGCCACAGGTGGGGACAGGAGGAGCTTGACCTGGTACAGTGCCTGTGCCAATGATATACGGAAAAAATATTGCTTAAAAATGGGCTTTCAGGGTAGTTTATTTATTGGGTAGAATCTATATGGATTTAGGAATTGAAAATATAGTTCTACACTAATTCCCTAAAGCTGAAATTCACAGACAGTTGACATCTAAAGGCTTTATAAACTCTGATTACCTTAGATTTCAAAGTCTGATGAAAAAAAACCTGGCCTGTGGTGTCTAACAGGCTGCGCTCTAATCAGATGATATGAAATGTATTTTAGCTTGAACAATCATTTATTTGATTCTTTGCAAACACAGCTCGAATCTCAATATGTGCCGGCTGTTCAACTGTACGGATTCAGTAGTATTTCTGCAGCCAGAGGCCCCCAACACACGGGGTCCCAGATGGAGATCTGTGAGGGTGCCCGGCCTGGAGAGCTCAGAACCACACACGTCCAGCTGTGCTGCGGTGGGCGGCAGGGCAGAGTCCTCCCCACTGATTCCCATGAGGGACACTGTCTCTGAGAGGAGCTCAGAATCAGTGGAGGAGGAGCTTAGGGTGAGAACAGCAGGGAAATGTAAATTTACCCGAGATGTAGCCTGGTTTTGCCCAGATATCCAGCTCTGTGCCACAGTCCATGTGATGAAGAGGAAGCGAATACAATCTACAGCATCACAGAAGGGAAATAATGGGCTGAAGGAATCGGCAAGTGGCCTTTTCATGCTAACTATTTCTTGGTTTAAATTGTTTTAGAAGAGTACAGTATATTCAGATTATGTATACTATGCATATAAAATCAGATTATTACACAAATGCTATTTTTATCTTGTATAATATTCCTTGTTTTTTAAATGGAGCTATAATATTTTATCTACAGGAATAGCACAATTTATTTAATCATTCTTCTTATGTTGAATTTTTAGATTACTTTGAACTTATTATTTCTTAACAGTGAACAGGAGATGAGTAAATTTAAATATTTGTAGCAATAACATTTTTTTTTTTTTTGAGACAGGTCTCACTTTGTAGTTCAGGCTGGCCCCGAGCTCACTATATAGCCCAGGCAAGCCTTGAACTCAGCAATCCTCCTGCCTCTGCCTCCCGAGTGCTGGGATGACAGGCATGAGCCACCATGCCCAGCACTGTGGTATGTGGTATTGATTGCTGATGGGCATGAGTCACCATGCCCAGCGTTGTTGTATGTGGTTACCGGGATCAAACTCAGGACCTTGCGCTTGTGCGGCAGACACCAGAACCACTGAGCTAAATCTCTGGCCCACAACATTTTTTATGTGGGGCTCTGGGGATTGAAAGCACTCTGCCACTGAGGGAGGGACACCCCCAGCCCTATCCTAATACCATCTTAAAAGACCTTTGCAAACTCCAAGACTGAACTCACAGAAATTCAGAAGCATTGCAAAATGGATCTGAGGACTTGTTTGGAACATGTCACTAAGCTACCAGAGATATCACAAGGTAGAGTTAAATAGCTTTTACTATTCAATACAAACAACACCCCAAAAATGGACCCTTGTTTCTCTTGGTTGACTGTTCAATTGCCCTGGCATATTGGGTGTCACTGAGCTTCCAAAATTGCTCCCCCAGAATTTCATGTCTCTGCATCTCCTTCTCAAAGCTGAGCCTTGGCCAAGACTTACTTCATCTCTGACAACTCAACTCTGACTCTTTGACAGTTGAGAGAGCTCAGTTTTATCTTTTCTTAATTGAGTTCTTTATTGGTACATTTTATATACAGCTCACAATCACACCCAGCATTGGGGAATTTGTACCAGTATATGACACAAGTTCTCATTTTTACCCATATCCCTACCCACCCCACAACCCCCACCCCATATACATGTTCTTTGTTTTTCTTTCCAAATCATTTATTCTTTCCCCTCATTACTTTTCCCTACCACATTCCCTTTGTTTCCACCTTTTCAACTGGACAACGAGTACCAGCCCTGCTCTCTTGCAAAGGGTGAAGAGATGGAGGGATTTTAAAGGGTCAAGAGTAGGTTACAAGTTCAGGGTACCACGAAGCGAGCGCTGAAGTCACATAGTTAGCACCTTAGGGAAGTCCGCTTCCACAGCATAGACCTCAGCCTGCCCAGTGCCTTTCTTTGGCTGTGCCATTTTACTTGACTTCATCTTTCTGACCTCGGTTAATGTCTCAGCAAATGCGCCCAAGCTGCACATTTCATTCTCTTTTATCTTCTTGCAAACGCCTTCATATCTACTGAGTTCACTTCACTTCTGACTCTTCATCCCACTCGGTTTCTTGAAGCGCTGGACACCTAGATGCTTCTCTTGCATTGGGCTATCTTGGTAATGAAGAGGCCTGTTGCCAGTCACTTACTCATTCATATTCACAGAGAAGCATAAGAGCAATTTTCTTAATTACAGCACTTGATGCTGTGACAAGCCCCTCCACCCTCTGTGGACAGTTGTGCCTGTGTAACGGCGCTCTTTGGGAATTCGACATCTCTGATTGCAGGGGAACTTTCTGCAGAAGAGGTAACAATGCACAGAGAATCAGCTTAGGATTCCATTTGAAGAATTGCTTATCTTCCTCTGGTTTTACAGGGTTTGGGGAGTCTGCCTGAGCGGCTGCTATGTGATTTGCATGCACAAAGCAGGATTAAGATTCTTGTTTGTTGTTCATTTGTGAATGAAAGTGCCGGTCTTTTGTACACCTGCAAGTGAGGGCTTAGACCTCACTCTCCTGATATCACTGTGCCAGGAGGGAATGAATAAGTTGATGGTTTCTAAAACACGGACAGAAATGTTGCAACCTTGTTCCATAAAATTGAATTTCATGAATCCATCAGTTAATGCTTGCAGAAAGCGGAGAGCGAACTCTGTGGCCTTGTTCCAAATGCCCTGAAAAGATTCGGCGCCTCTGGGCATGCTGTGCAGAATGCTCTATACTCTTAGTCTGGTCTCGCATTCCAGAAGAATCCCAGGCTGAGAAGCGGAACAGATATCACCAAATACATTGCTTTGGGGTTCTCAAAATATAAGTCTCTCTGTTTGATTTCACAGTTCTGCCTCAACTTTATGAGATGTTTGTTCATCAAACTAAGCAGCTCTTTTTCTTCCTAGTCATTTATAATCTAATGACAGCCAAATATGCTTCACTGTGGCTCTTTCCTTCGCTCACCCCCAGAGTGCTCCAGGCTATGGCTGCTGCAGAGATATTCTGTAATTGTGAGTAATGATGCTTCAAGCGGGTATTAGTTATCCCTTGTTGGATAGAGTTCAACTCATATTCGAAGTAAACCAAGGTCATAGGTCCCCAAAAGAAGAAGGAACCTAGCGTACTTTGTTCCTCAAATAACCTTTTTCTAAAAATACAAATCTAATTTTCCCTGAAACTAGACTGTTTCAGCAGCTCAGTCTGCTGTTCTAATGGGCCAGAGAACCCACCAGTATTCACATTCATCAGTTGGTTTGGTTTTATATTGCAGGACGTACTGTAATAATTTCTGATAGATTGCACTGTTTTCAGTCAAAGCAGTGGTTAAATGAATAAGCTTTGAGAAACTTTTCTGGGAGTTATTATTTAGTTTAGGAAATGTTCCCTAGCCAGAGTTAAAAGAGTATGTGTTAATGAACTCTTCATGCTTCCTCCCTGATGTTTTGGTACCCTGTGTTTAGTCCCCTTGTCTGGGAAGGACTAGGCCCTGAATGGAGAAAAAGAAGATGAGACTGAAGAGATGAAAGAGAGGGAGATATGGAATAAATAAGAACAAAATGAGGAAGATTCTATGACATTTTCAAGCTGCTTTGAGACTCTTGATTAAATAGGTTCTTAGATCCTGGGATACTTTGAGGTAGCATCTTACAGAAATTTTGAAACAAGAAAAGTGTCACTCACTCCCAGGAAGAGATACGATTAGATGATGAATAGTTTTTATTACCCAGCAGTAATAGACTCATGTTTATCTTTGAGTACCACCTGCTTGAGTTGTGTATGGGCTTGGATAGGCAATTAGGGTTGTTTCTAAGAGGAGGATGAAAGTCAAAGCTGAGGAGAACAAAATGGTGGCCATTCGCTGCCAGTTCTAAACAAAGCACATAAAACAGACAGATACTTACTAATACGAATGTGTGCAGTCATTCTGAACACACCACTGCTCGAGCTCAGAAGTAACTCTGGCATTGTAACTGCCACAGTTGACTCCGCACTGTTGCCTGGACTCAGTGTGAGGAGGCAGTTATCCCTGTGGGAGGGTTTCCTCTCTGCAACCACAGACACGGACCCTCACCTCAGCCATTTTCTCACTGTTTCCCTCAGGCAAGTGGGATTTTTTTCTTCAGGTGGCAGTTTTCATGCAGGGTCCTGACCCTGCTATGCCATTTATATGTCACTCTATATGACTTTATCATGCTAATCATAAAACACGACAATATTAATTTTTATAAATTTTCCAAAGATATGTAATATGTATGTATATATTTATATATACATACATACATATGTATATATACATACACATATATATACATACAAGAAATTAAAGGACAGCAATTTGTGTCTTCGGCACTGTCATCCTATGAGATAGGGACTAGATTGATGGCCTGCAGTGGTGGCAAACACAACTTGAATTTGTAGCTCTCCACCTGGCTGGAGAAATCAGTATTTAAACATCCTTCAGTTTTGGGATTACAAAGAATCTTCAGTATTCCAGGCAAAGGCATGGATTTCTTTCCTCCTAAATCAGAGCTGTTCAAAAGAAAAAAAAAAAAAGCTTTGCTACACTTGAATTATGGCATGACAACTATGAACAGTGCTAATCATTTTTCAAAAGTCTGCTTGAATTTTTGCCTCAAGTCCTTCTGGGACCAATGGGATTCCTCTCATAGAAAATGGTAAATTGGGGGTAAAGTAATGATACTCATAAGGTATATTTTAATATTAAAAGCTAAAGGAATTTTCTCTAGTAAATCCAACACAGAATATGCTATTTGGATGACTTTTCATAGATGCCTTTTTAAAAAATTCTAGTTTGTCTTTCCTTCATGTAGCTATTGGAGGAATATATAACTGGGTAAAGATAAGAAATAAGATTTAGAAGGCAAATAAATTAATATTTTAATTGTTATTATTATCACCCAATTGTTTTCAGGTTTTATGCAAAGAGCCCAAGAATTATGCTTCCATGGAATTTGGAAGTTGTGCCAAGTGTGGTGGTACATGCCAATAATCCTGGCATTCAGGAGGCTGAGGCAGGAGGATTGCCATGAGGGCAAGGCCAGCATAGGCTACATAGTGAGTTCAAGGGCAGTCTGAACTGCCTAGTGAGACCCAGTCTTGAGAAAAAAAAGTTGGGAGTTGCTACTACCATGACATCTACCAGATCTGGGATGTAAGACATGAGACACTCGAGGTGTGGAGTGTGGGCTAAAAGTTGAAACACCTTTTTAATTATCCATGATAGAATTTTTCTGAGGACAACATAGAGTCATTTAGACTCCTTGTAGTTAATGATGAACTTCTAATTAATGCATATGAATAGCCAAGGTCATACAGAGGATACATGGTATATTTTAGTGGATCAGTAAATGTGTGTAAAGAAATAAAGACTTCATGTTTACCTTTTTCTCATTACTTTTATATTTCTGAAAATTAATTCTGTAATCTGGGGTTTGAGGAAGAGGAGAGGAAGGAAAAAGGAAGGAAGGAGAGAGAAATCTGGGGATTAAATTAGCTTTTCTTACTTATGCTCCTGTTTAACAAAATATGAAATTAATTGAGAGCTATTCAAAACAAAACAAAACAAAGCTTTGCTACACTTGTATTGTGGTATGACAGTTATAAACAGTGCTAATCATTTTGATAAGGTTTCCATGTGCCAAACTAATTGGCTTCTGGACTTCCCTTATCAGTATTTATCATGTTTATTAGTAAACATCTAGGGGAATAATTTTAGGTTCACAGAAAAGTCATGAAGATACTACAACCATTGTTCTAAATCAGAAAAAAATTAAATAGTGTTATTGTTATCATATTTTATATTTTCAAGGAAAAAATTTTTTGGTTTGAAAGTAAAATGTAGCCTGAATGAAATGCTTGTTTTGAAAGGGTATGACCCAGCTCGCGTGCTACTCCGCTTTCGATATTCCATAGTGAGCAAATATATACATGTGCATGTAACATAATTACTTTCAAACGTAATTTAACTTAATGCTCTAGTTTGCTCATGAATTAGGTGTTTCTAAAAAAGCTGAGACATTTCTAAGTAAATGAATGCATCTTGAAACCATACTCTTAAGTGAAATAAATCGAACACACATGTAAAGATTACATTGTCTCTCTGGTGGCAGGAACTGGAGGTATAAATAGGTTCAAAAGTACAATTGGTGTTCTGAAATAAGAAGAAATTTTTTGAGTGTGAGATACTTTATTAATACTTAAAATATTTCATGCCAAAATAGCTCTAATAGTGTTAGGTAAGATAAATTAGCAAATTCTTTTGAGCTTTTGTTACACAATATATTTACTATTATTATTCTCCTATTACTTTTGTTACAAACTTATTTTTTCATAGAACAGCTTTTATATTTTCTGTTGCTATCTACTTGTATTCCATTAAAATAAAAATTGAAAACCTTATCCTGAATGTTACAATGTTTCAAGTGCAATTTTGTATTTCCCCAAGTGCTTCAAGTGTGAAAAAATGAAATTATTCAAACTTTTTAATTTGCTTAGGTGAGAATTTTCTCCACGTGCAAAACAACTTTAATAAATGGAATTATTTGGTAGAGGAACTGCCCATGAACTACACAAATCTGCTTCTTTTTGTAGCTGAATTTCATAACCTGGATATTTTTGTCTCATTGAGTCCAGGTAAATTGGAGATTATTTGGAATGAAACAATTTGCTTCACAGTAACATACAGTGTTTGAGTCTACTTCGCTATTGCTCAAAAAGTGAAAGATACTTGAAACGATTACTTCAAACATTGTTGCCTCAATTTCAGCTACTTGTATTAAACTTAAGTTTTTTGCTTCATATGATATCATAAGATATCATTAATGTCAATGTAATCTGGATTTCATAAGTCATTTTTTCTAGCAGACATCAAATTTATTGTTAAAATCAAAGGTATCCATTTGTATATTACTTAGACTTATCTCAAAACCTACCAGTAGTACATGTTAGGTGGCTGTGAATTAGAATCTTGGGACAAATGGTCAAGTTAAGCCCAAAATAAAATAATTTGGAAGAAAAGGAAAATGAAAGAGCCAGATCTTTTAGTTTGAAGCTTTATTGTTCTCCATACATACATTGGAGCAGACACACATTCCCCACCATAGAACACATAATACTGCATTTTCTTAAAAAAAGAATCTTTGTCCCAAATGGATACAATGATAATTTCCCAAGCAATGAAGCAATCTAGCACACGGCCTCCTAGAACTGGGAGAAGGAAGCCAAGACATGCAGAGGCACATCCTGAGCGACATGCAAATCAACAACATTGCCATAGTAACCCGAAGCTAATCAATATGTGTTTTGTAATGTAACGTTTGATGTCTAATCTTTTATGTTGAAGCTTAAATTCTTAAAGGGCCTAGCTTTCTGAGCTAGCACTGATTTCTATGGGCATTGTAATTGATAACTTCAGAGTGGTTAAGGACCTCTGAATGATACATACATATACAAATGTTCTATATATCATGACAACATAGTATAGAAAAAACATATATTCACTTGGAGAACTCAAGTTCTAAGGATACTTTTAAAATTATAACACTTATATGACAAATAGTATACTATGTTTTCTATAGATAAGTACACTCACAAAGATTAGAAAATAACCATAGCTTGCTTATATACATCTCTATTTTACACCTGGATGTGGGTGGCTATTTTCTCACCAAATATAAATATAGGTAGCTTCCTTTCTTATTCTATTTCATTTTATGTATTTTTTTTTTGATTGACTGCCTTCCTTAGTCATCGATGAACTGGGCTTGCACTGGATGCACATTCTAATATTTTCCCTGTGCTTATCCATCCTTTTTCTCTTACACAGATCACCTTGCCTTTTATTATCTAGATCAAATATATCCTTGAATGAAGTCCTAACTTCTCCACAAAGTCTCCCGCAGTGGCTCCACAAGCCCATAGGTTCTCCTCCTTCTGAATAATTTGGTTATGTGTGACATGAAATCACACAGTGTGGCCCCGGTTGCGTATTCTGCTCTTACACCTCGTGTTCTTGTATCATCACCGAGTTGCGACCTCCTTGAGCGCAGAGAAACTAGCTGGAATGCTGATGAAACTGTCCACGTGCTGGACCTAAGGATGGCTCTGACCACAAACTCCTACCCGGGGCAATGTCTTTCAATGAGCAAAGAAAACTGGTTTTCGTTTGTTTGTTTTGTTTTGTTTTTGAGATGGGGTCTCATTTTGTAGCTCAGGCTGGCTCTGAGCTCACTATGTAGCCCAGGCAAACCTCAAACTCAGCAAGCCTCCTGCCTCTGCCTCCCGAGTGCTGGGATCACAGGCGTGAGCCACCACACCCCGCACTGTGGTATGTGGTACTGATTGCTGGTGGGCGTGAGTCAGCATGCCCAGCATTGTATGTGGTTACCAGGGATCGAACCAGGGACCCTACACTTGCTAGTCAGGCGCCAGAACCACTGAGCTAAACCTCTGGCCCAGCAAATTTAAAAAAAAAAAATAAGCAAAAATGATTATTATATCTTGATAGATTTATGGGCAAATTGGGCATCACTGAAGTTTTCTAGTGTACTCCTTACTTTGGAATTCATGATATATTTCTTCATTTAGCAGATATTTAGGGACAACATCCAAGCTTAGATATTGTCCATTACAATGAGAAACAGGTTTTCCCTCAAGGAGTTTTCTCTTCAGTTGCTTATTAAAAAAGTATTCAACTAAGAGCCTTGAAGGCCCAGAACCCAGTGGTTTTCAGTGTGAGCTCAGAGGACTGCAAGCATCAAAATCACACTATAAAGGAACATTACTCAGGGCAAAGACAGACAAAGCACATTTTGAGAAGAGCTCCCACCTAATTCTTATGTATGTCAAAGCAGGAGTGGCTCCCTAGTCCTGAGAGGGTGTCAACCTTTGTCCTCAGGACTGGGGCGCCTTGTTCTGTTTCGGGGGCAGACTTGAGTGTTCCCACTGATTTCCTCGTCACATGGAATCTTAGTCTACTCCCATACTGCATTTAGTTTTCTTTCCTGAATAGTTTCCATCTCTGTCAATATCAATCCCAGACATTCTTAAGGAAGTTTGTGTTCTATTTCAACAAAGCACGGCCACATGCACAAGAAATAAGTCCATTGTTTAGTAGAGAATAAAATAACCACATATAGGGTCTCAAGAACTCAGGCTAACTCCGTTGTTTCGCCCATTTTTTACCTTTGGTAATGTCAGAAGTGCTTTCTTTTAAAAAAAATTTGTACTTTTCTCTCTATTGAGTTTATCAGTACATTTTAGGAATACATTATGGTCACATTTGACACTGAGAATTTGTGCTTGTACCTGTCATATCTTGATTCTCATTTTTCTGGAGCCTGCCTCACAAAAATGATTTTAATTGCACTGTTCCAGCCTCTTCCCCACTGCAGTGTGAGCCTGGCCCACACTGCATGCATGAGAACTCCAGGATAGTCACCGTGTGGACATGCTTTGTGCAGTGTCCATTAGGACACCAAAGATTGTGTCCTTGTCACTTCAGATTTGAAGGTCTGTCCCCACTGTACTATCTTGACCAGATTTTCTAATTTTTCCAAATGTAATTTTTGAAATATGAATTAATCAGTTATGTTAGATTTATCATGAATGTACTTGGAACAGAAGCCTGTAAACAGGCCCCATAACACTGGGTATGAGCTTTTCATTTTCACTCTTGTCGGAAAACATTGGAAGATTAAAATCAGAGCCACACCATTTGGTACAAACCATCTCAGGGATGAATTGTTCTTCAACATGGAATTCTTCTGGGCCGGAGATTTAGCTCAGTGGTTCCGGCACCTGCCTCGCAAGCACAAATTCCTGGGTTTGATCCCGGTAACCACATACAGTGCTGGGCGTGGAGACTCACGCCCACCAGCAATCAATACCACATACCACAGTGCCGGGTGTGGTGGCTCACGTCTGTAATCCCAGCACTCGTGAGGCAGAGGCAGGAGGATTGCTGAGTTTGAAGCTTGCCTGGGCTACATAGTGAGCTCAGGGCCAGCCTGAACTACAAAGCGAGACCCTGTCTCAAAAAAAAAAAAAAAAGAAAACATGGAATTCTCCTAAATAAAGTTGGCTGCTGAATGATCTAAGATTGTTTTTATTGACCCCACATGCAGTAAAAACATTACAGGATATTATTTGACCTTGCTTTGTTATTTCTGTGTGATCAGTGAAGTAACAAATTAAAGTAGTTGTTTCCTATAGAAATATTCCACTCTATAAAAGCTGTCCTACTTTCTAGAACTCATTTGCATCTACAGGTGTTCATGCCAAAGAGAAGATCCAGAAATTGTCTATCTGTGATCTATTGATTTCACTTATTAGTATATCCTCCAGGTGTCTCCATTTGCACCTAAATGGATCGATCTTGTCATTCTTTATGGCAGAGTAAT
>PVIC010012175.1:0-40186 GCA_004025085.1 Thryonomys swinderianus | reverse complement strand
GCTGGGATTACAGGCTTGAGCCACCAAACCCAGCATTTGTGGTATGTGGTACTGATTGCTAGTGGGCGTGAGTCATCACACCTGTTATAGTTGTTGTATATGGTTACCGGGATTGAACCAGGGACCTTGCGCTTGCTAGGCAGGTGCCAGAACCACTAAGCTAAATCTGCGGCTCAAGTTATCTAAGCTTTAACCCTTCGTCTTTGGCAACAGTTTGAAGGCAGATTCCTTTTGCTAGTGAAGTCACTTTTCACACCCTGGGATGTGAAACAATACTGTGGATCTATGTCTGGCTTTGAGGCAGTCCCTTAGTAATCAGGGCAAGTGGTTTTTAAATTTCCTTTTCCGTAATTACTTATTTGCTTACAAATTAATATCTTTCTTTTAACCAAAATTCTTTAGCAAGAGTTTTCATCACTTTTTTTCCTTGGTACAAATGCTTTCAGTGTTTTCTCATTGAAATATTTTACTGTATCAGTAAGGCTTTCCTATCATCTGAGTTAGGCTATGTTTTTAATCTACCAAAATGCCTACCAACTAGTCTAATTAGATACCTGTAGTAAAAAAAAAAATTGCTTGTCAAAAATATCACTGAAGATAAGAGATCATGTTTACTGATGCACGAATACCCATGCCTATAGCAACATAATTCATAATAGCTAAATCTTAGGAGTGGGCCATATGTCCATCAACAGATGAATGGATAAAAAAAAGTGGCATTTATACACTGTGGAGTACTACTCTGCCATGAATGAAGACCAACTTGAGTCATTCATTAAGTGAAATAAATGAAATGCAGAAGCTTAAATATCA
This sequence comes from Thryonomys swinderianus, assembly GCA_004025085.1. NCBI lineage: Eukaryota > Metazoa > Chordata > Mammalia > Rodentia > Thryonomyidae > Thryonomys > Thryonomys swinderianus. The sequence continues at coordinate 39,373 of PVIC010012175.1, read as the reverse complement.
TATGGTTTATCTCATATCAGAACCCAAGAGGAAAAGCAAAGAGCAAAATAAAAGATAGATAATAAAAAAATAGGAAGATAGGTGGTTCTCAAAGAGAAAGGATATTGAAAGATAGAGCGGGGAGGGAGGCAGAGGATCATGGAGGGGTAAAAACTGGATGGTGATGTGTCCTGCATGTGGGCCAATTCCACATGGATTATAAATCCATGGCCAGTTTCACAAGGATTATAAATATTGTGTATAGAAAACAAGTACAAGAAAGAAAAAGATCAAGAGATGGGGGAGGAGAGAGGGAAGGGAAAAGGGATAAAGAAAGAAATTAAGGTGTTTTTATGCACATGTACCAACTTTTACTAGATACAGGTTCTAACAAATGAACACTTTAAAAAAGACAAAAAAGGCAAAGATAATATTGAAATGGACAAAAACATTTAAACAAATAACAATGACAAGAAAATTCATGTAGACACAGAGAGGAAAAAGAGTTCATGGAGAGATGAACCAATAAGGTTTGCTCGTTTTGTGTACTTTGCTATCTCTCCCTTTTACTGTAACTAGAGTAAATCAAACAACAACTTTAGTTAACAGGACCCAGAATACTGAGAATTCAAGTCCCTTCAGAAAGAGCTCTCTTCTGGTGGCCTAACTTGTGTCTCAAAATGCATTGTAAAACACTTAAGGAATGATATCACTTAAGAAGATAAAAGGAAATAAATGTGGTGTTTTAATCTATTCAGCTGAGGAAAATATAATATAATTAATCATACTCTTCAAAGCCCTGATATATATTAAGATGGGGGGGTATAATCATCCTTTTCCTGATGTTAGATGGCACAGTCAAAGCAGGATGCCTATCCCATCCTTTCATTATTGTTGTGATTTTAATCTTACATGCCCCACGAAAGCTCTTGTGTTGAAGGCTCGCTCCACAACACAGCACTGTTCAGAGTTGAGGCCTTTAGGACCACGAGGGCTCTGACCGCAAGAGTGCTAGAAAATCTACTTGTGAATTCACGGCTGGATGAGCTCTTAAGAGGTGGTGGGAACGTCAGCAGGGAGGCCCTGCTTTGAGATGAGAGCCTGTCCTTGAAGGCTGTCTCTTCCCTGGTGTTCTCTCTCTTCCCCTCCCTGCACCCACTGCTCCCACCCACTATGAAGTGGGCGATGACTCTCTCCATTAAGTTATGCTGCAGCAGGGTCTAGAAACAATGGAGCCAAGTGACCAGGACTAGAACCACGAGCCCAGCTAAACCTTTCCTCTTCTTAAGTAGTTTATCTCATGTATTTTTGCCACAGCAACGGAAAGCTAACTGATTCCACTGTGATCCTGTCCACTGTTTCCTATGGAGTTACAGAGGATTCAATGAGCAGAGGTTCTCTTTTTACCAGAGCCCTTGAGAAGAAGATTGCATGAATATTTTGACACCTCTGGCATTAAATACTGATATTTTTAATGATAGCTTTATTTTTTCACTCTAAAACCAACACTTACTGATTATGTATGTGTGTCTATATCTACGTTTAGGTGTACATGTGTATATGTATTATTTGTAGTCATTCCATAACTATAGCATTAGTAGCTTGATACCTTCTAATACTGATTTTTAGGGTTATCCACATTATATATTTGTATCTGAGCATATAGTTCTAACCTTGAAAATACAGGTGAAATATCTAATGTACTTTAACAAAAACAACCAGCTATCTCACGTCTGTTCATGTGACTTATTTTTTTATCATTCCAGGCATTTTCACATAGCAGGGTTGTGAGGGAATGGGTTACCAAGGGGAAAAATGTTGATGGAAGAAAGAAATTGGGACATATCGAGAGCAGGAATTGCTGCCCACACCATAAAAGTCCTTACCATGACAGAGATATTGAGGATAGTGAGGGCGAGGAGCTTGGGGGTGGTGGGGGCATAGCCGGGTATGGCGAGATGGGTCACTGCAAAGCTGTAGAAGTCTTCCAAAAGACAGGTAAGCCGAAGAAAATCTCCCATATTTCATAGTTCTGCCACAGATGACCTTACCGATAAAGTTTGATGACAATAATGATGCTGGACAGGTGAGTAAACAGTAATTGTTAGCTCAGGTGGGAGGTGCAACCCCTTTTACCCCCTCATGAAAAGGTTCTTGTGCTTTTCTTCCCTCTAGGAAGTCGATAAAATTGACCTATTCAGGGCTTTTCTAACTTTAACAAGTGTGATTTAGTCATACTGTTCTGAATTCTTATTCCTTTCCATACAACACATACCTCTTTGGACAGAAGAAAAGAATGGAACAGTTAAATGGGAAAGGGTTTATCCTTAACTGCTTCTTCTATTCTCTTCTCATCATCAAAGAACTACAAACTCCTCCGCCAAACAACAGGAACAAAATGAACCAGATATGTGCCCCCACTCCCTTCTGGATAAGAAGGGGTGGACTGAACAAGGACAAATTTATGGCAGCTATTTGCCTTTGTTTCTGAGTTTACTATTTGCTTCTATAAAAACTTAATTTTCTGTTTGTAGTAAAGTATCATATCAACCCTAATATGTACATGCTAAGCAAACTGGGGTTTAGTAGGGAATTTTATCATCTAAAGCACACCCTTTTCTCTGTATCACATTTTAATTTCCTACCATTAAGGATAACCTACAGTGACCAGCCACAGGGGAGGAAGGTAGAAAAGTATTAGAGTACCAGAGGACTTTATCATTAGAGTAACTTAGAATTGCCTGGTGGTAAGAAAAACTAAGCTGACTTTTACCTAGTTTTACTGTTGCTCTTAAATTTTCCGTGCCTCGTCTCCACCTACACCTGGGGCAGATCACAGCCTAGTATCGCCTTTGGAGGGGTAGCCCGCTGCCATTTATAACAGACAAGACCTGCATACCAAGCCCCAGGAAGATGGATACTTAATATGCACCTGCATACTGAAGAACACATTGGACCACACAAAACGATGGTTATGGTAACAGAGGGGCTAGTGCTATATGTCTATAAATAAATCCTTGTCTCTTTGTAACATTCTGGGGCTGCTCCTTAGAAAATATATAATGTGTAGATGAAAATGAGAGTTGTTAACTGTGGGCCAAAGCATGAATGTGACTGGTAATGTCTGAAGATATTTAGAGTATGTAATGGCGGTGTCCACTCAGAGACATATTGAGAGGATTCAGTGAAATGAGGCATGGCAAGTGCTTATTCTTGTGTAAGTCCTGCTCCAGTAATTATTGCTCTGTGGAATGTCTTTTTATTACAGGGAATGGGCTATGCTTTTATATGTTCCATTCATCTTTATCTGAATTTTTCTCACACTTGTATATTCATAAAGCATACTCGGAAAAACAAACAAATATGCCTTCATCCCATGGAACTTAAATATAGATGCTCGTGCCAACTCCAGGGCATACTTTAAAAGCATAGTACATCACAGCTACTTATAATATACATTGACATTTTCCAGGGCCACACACTGTTCTGGGTGTTTCATAGATACTAACTCAATTCTCCCTAAAACCCTATGAGGATGAATAAAGAAGTGAGGAAATTAAAGCGTAGCCAGAAGTGTTTTGCTCAGAAGCACCCTCATAATTTCCAGGAACAGGAAGTAAACCTAGGCAGTTGGGCCAGGGCCTGGGGGGCCCTTACCCAGCACTCTACACCACCTCTTGTAGCCCCCCCCATAGCATGTGGCACCTGGCCGTGTGCCCAGAATGTAAATGCTTAGGTCAAGGTACTAATTAGGTCAAGTTAAATATTTTTGAAGATGGTTGACTCCATTAAGTGAGCCTCTCCATCCCTTGTTATCTACACTACAAGATGCTGCTTCTAGCTGTGAGGACTTCCGAATCCTCTGTCTTGAGGGGAAAATAATCCCACCCCGCAGGTCAGCATTCCCAGGTGTGCAAGGCACCACATGGTGGGTGAAATGTGACATTGTTTCACTGACTAGCTCCTCCCCTCTTTGTCTTAAAACACGTCCTCATTTTTCTAGTCATTGCTGGGCCTTCTTCTGAAACTTTCTGGCAAGACTTTCTCCAAACTACATCCTTTTTCCCCCCTCACTTTCCTAACGGAAAAACAAAATAACAGCAACATATTCTATACCATTTTAAAATAAACTTTGAAGGCAAATCTATCCCAGGAGATTACAGTAATATCTTACTTCAGGGATCTGTTTACCTTCTCTGAGACAGAGCTCTCCTAATATTTCAGTTTGGAGTATATTGTTCCTCTTTATATTGCCACCTGCATGGCTCCAAACGCCTTTAGTGCCAAGAAGCATCAGAAGATTTTATAACACGAATCATTGTAACAGGATTTAATCATGTTGTTTCAGCAAAGGGCCAGCAACGTTAATGATAATGTTACAATAGAGAGCCCTGGAAATGATATAAGTAGATAAAATACTGTAAATCGAAGGTAGCCTGTGCCTGTAATGCACACTTTAATTCAAAGCCCGCCACCATAAAAATACAACCAGCCTCTATAAGCATTAAACATTAAGCATGGCTCTGAAAAAATTCCATCACCTCAAAGAATGTTATCACATTAAAATCTAGTCAGTTGAAAACTTATTATTATGCATCAGAAGCATTTTACAAAATCTACAGAGAAAGGAGGGTTATAATTTACAAATAACAAGTTCTGAACAAATGAAACTTCATGATACATATTCCCTCTGTTCTAAATGGCATGGGTAGAATGGGACAGTGGGTTCTGAGAGCAAACTAGAAGAATATGAATAATTTTTTAGCAAACGCTTCAAATTACTTCATTTCTCACGTGAGCCTAATATAAGGTTGATTGGGAAGTTAACATTTGCACATTTTCTGCATGTCCTTCAGGGATGAGCCCGTGAACTGAACAGTACAGGCTTTTCCAATAACTTCTAAAGAACGTCACAAATGCTAATTCATCAGCTTCCACAATATGCTTTTGGAATAACATGAAAAATAATATTAATGATATTTTGGGCTTCTATGGTGTTTTTTTATTTGAAAATCCCTGAAAGCATCATAAACATTAATAACATGAACAAAAACTTAATAATAATACTATCTGGGTCTCAAACAGAAAAGATTACTAACCTCATTTTGTAGCTGCTGAGATTTAGTCCCAAATAGGCTAAGAAAATTGCCTCAGACTACAGAGGCCGTTACCAGCAGAGCCAGCTATAGAATTCGATGCTTTTTGATTCTGATGTGTCCATTCAAGACATTGTATTATTTCCCACAGAAGCAAGAAGCATCCTGTCTTTACTTTCCAGAGTAACATTTTGCCTGCACAAAACTGTCTAAAACTGTCTAGATGTCTCCTTCTTGCCTGTGGTTGTTATCTTAGTCACCTTTCTATCTTAGAAGCAGAACCAGCATGTAAGTTGTATCTCACTTCTATCAGGCCTTTCCACTAATCTAGACTGATGACATATTTTGTCAAAATATTCCCTTAGTCTATAACAACCATATAGTCACTTGAACTCTTCTTTAGAGGTATAATTTTATTCCCCTGCATGATGTACAAAATTTAATTACGGATATGTTCCAGCAGTTTCTTGAGGGTCACTTCAGGGGTCTCAGACCCAAATTTAGGAAGGGCTTTTTGTTCTACCTGCCCGAGTGAGAACTTGTAAATATTCTGACAAGATCAAGGGTGGTTTGACTGTCCTTCTCCACACCTAGCATTGGAGCCTTTGTTAAACTATGAAAGCTATCCATGCAGTTGATAAAACTAAATTTCTTCAGATGATATTTAACATATTTTTTCCTATGAACTGTTGGTGTATATTTACCTTAAACCTGATTTTAAGTTAAATCCAATATGTACTGAATGTCTGATCTTTTTCTGAGCAGGTGAAAATCTACTTAGAATGAACTATTTCATTTCTGGTTACAGATCTTGAGAACTTTTTGCACTGTGCATAAGAACTGCTTTAGTGAAACGATGGGAAGCTTTTCAGCTTTCCTTCTATAGGAAGGTGAGGCTTTTCTTCACTTTCATATTTGTCTGAAAGCACTCTTACTAGCCAGCCAGAACGGTGCTATACATGAACTTTGCTACAGAATCTCCCAAACAAGGTGAAAAAAATCATTAGTAGTCCAAATTTCAATCTCCTGCACAGCTCAGGTAACAATAAATGAGTAATTTTCCGCCCTTCACTTTGGCAAGCTGATGCCTAATGATTACCCAGGGACAGGATAATGGTACCATCGTGATTACACTGTTTTTCTAACCACTTTCAAGGCCTTTGCTTTCAGACCAGCCCTAATGAAAAGAAAGCTGTGAAAATGGGCCAGGTCTTTATTAAAAATGTTCTGACAGTCTCTGCTTAGGTAGAATATATTCACTTCTCAGATTTGAATGTTCTTCAGATTTGGAAGGCACTGGCTCAAAAGTAGATCTGATTGCCGGAACACTTTCATGAGGAAATGAGGTGTTGGTTCATTCCGTAAGCCACTGGAAAGATTTACTTAAAGATAGGATGATGGCATATCCTCAGGATTTGGGCATTGAACTGGTTCAGGGAGAGCTATACAAGACAAGGAGAAAACCATCAGCATCTGATAGCGGCCTCAGATAGTGAGTCACTATGCGACCATAAGAAAATCAACTAATATTTCTGAGTTTCTTAGTCACTGTTGGCCAAGTCAGTGCAGCTGTCAGTCATTTTACAGGCAGAAGAGTGAATAGGTGGTAGCGACAGAACTGAGGGGGGAGGTACAAGGCTGAAAGTGAAGGTCAAGATCACATGCTGTCTGCACATGGTAAAATCAGGCAGCCTCAGCTGCCCTGACCGCAGACTTCCCTACCCACTCTTCTCTCACAGATGAGATCCCCTAGCCGACAATCTGCATTCTGGTGACCAAATATAGTTTCCGTTTATTGCTAAGTATTAGCTTTCAGTTCCCTCCCGGCCCACAGACGTATGTAAACAAGCCAATCAGATCCTTTTATGGTAATCAAGGGCCATTTCACCTTCTTCAGTGACGCTAAACCTTTTAGAGCTTTCAGGGATAGCAAAGGGCCGGTTGAGGCCATTGTACCGTAGGCCCGCCCTCGTTCCTCTAGGTACTGAGCGTGAAGGAAGGCTACAGTGAATGCTGCTGCCGTGCGCCGCCCGGTGGTGAGACAGGAATCTTCAGTGTGAGAAGGGGTACTACCTTAGGAGCCAGTGTGTGATCAGTTTCAACTTCTTTGGTCTAATCAGTCAGTTGTGAGCTACGGTTGAGAAAAGCTGTATTTAGTGTGCCATAAATCATGGCTCAGGAACAGTACATTTCATCTGAGTTGCTCCGTTGTGCCACTTCCAGCTTTAAGCAAGGCTACCATGGATGACATAGTTATGATCCTGAGACCAAGATTCAGGGTTCTCGATGGAAATCACCTAGTTTCCTTCATGCAAAAAAGCGCATCAACCCAGATCAAAAACCAAGGTGATGTTGCTTGTGTTTCCTTGATTGTGACCTTGAAGAAATTGTGTGAGTGGAGTTTGTACCCAGAAACACTCTCATGACCTCTGAACATTAAAAGGGAACAGTATTTTTTAAATGCATGTGGAAAATGGTCTGGGAAATGGTCACATGAGTTCATCTTGTATCATGAAAATGCTCCATGTCCTACATCATTTCTGGTACTACAGTTTCTGTCGAATGAAAACATTATAGTGCTCCCTCATTCCTCTTATTCACCAGATTTGACACCATACAATTTCTGGCTTTTTTTCTGAAATTCAAAATGACCATAAAAAATAAGCATTTTGAATAAATTCAGTACATCGAGGTAAGCATGACAGTGCAACTGTAGACACTAAAACAAAACAAAACAAAGCAAATCATCAAACAAACCTTCCAGAACTGCTTCAGACAATGAAAGTTAGAGAAGTATTTAAAGTGGGAGAAGTATTTCAAGGGGGACTAATGCTAATGTGTCTTTTACTTTAATAAATTTTCAAAAATTTAAACGTTCATTGTATCGTTGGGTCACACTTTTTAAAATCCACCCCTTAGTACCTTTGCTGGTTCACTCAGTTCCCAAAACCCTATATATGTTGCTTAGGGTTTCTTGTTCTGTTTACCTGACTTGTGACTTTATATGATTAATAAATTACAATTGATCTCCAATTTTGATAAAATGTGTGAGCTAGACTCATAACTGCCCCCACAAGAAGGTAGGAATTCTGTCTAGTGAAAAATGTGAATAGAAAGGACAGTGGTACCTTGGCTCACAAAATTAATTTTTTCCACAATTTGGGGGAAAATGGCCCCAGTTGTGTTCTTCACTCAAAACAGTGTTCACAGATGGAAACAGAATTTCACCAAATGCTTCTGTATGTGAACCGAGCTATTTTTTGAACAGAAGTATTTATGAGCCAAGGTATCACTGTAATTAAAACAGCTGCATGTGTCATCCTCTGATCATTGATATTACCAGCATGATGTCAAGACCGGACAAGAAGTAAAATGAGAGCCAAAGGCCAAAGTTTCAACAAATGTTGAGCAGTAGTTAGAGGAGGGTAAAGCCTTCAAGAGAGATCAAGAATAGGACAGTTTGCCAGATGACCTGAGGTTTGTGCTTGGGGCAAAAGTTGCCAAAAGCTGCTGACCTTCCTACTCTTCGAACTGAGCAATTACAGGGAGAGGTGTAGAGGACTAGAGGGGAAAGACCTGTCTCTTGAGTAACAAATCCATGCCAGATATGTGGATGTTATTCATTATACTTCAATTAATTATTCCAGAATTGAATGTGTTAGTCTGCTTTGTGTCACTACAGCAAAATGCCTGAAACTGGGTGCTTTATACAGCCAAACAGTTTATTTAGCTCCTAGGTTGCATGGCAGAAAGTCCAATATAGGGTGGCTCCATCTGTTTGGTCTCTGATAACAGCCTTCTGGCTCCATCATAACGTGACACTGTGAGAGGAACACTACAAAAGAGTGAGAGAGGACACAAGCCAAGATAGAAACCACAGACTGGGGAGAGCTAGGCCTCACTGTTGTAACAACTTATTCTCAGAAAGTATTCTAGTCCAATGAGCCCTGACCCACTCTTGAGAGACAGAATCCATTCATAGGTATAGAACATCCATGATCTATTTACTTTCTACTAGACCTTATTCTTAAAAGTTCCACCACCTGAACATTACCATATTGTGGACCAAATTCTAATACCTTTATCTCTGGGGACAAACTATATTCAAATCACCACAAATCTGTATTATTACCTCCTTTTGGTGGTTGGAAGAGTGAAGGGGAGGCTAGAATAGAGCACCCATCTCCTACACAACACTTCTGTGCTACTGTGATTCCTTTAATACTTCCCATCAGACATTTTGAGAGTCTGTTTTGCTCAAAACTCTATTTGACACACTAAAGATACAGAATATCAGTGGATAAAGGAAGTCCTTGCCCTCAAAGAGCCTACAGAATAATGGAAACCGTGCTTTACTCATTCTTTCAGAACAAGCAATAATCTATGCCAAAAGAATTGGTAATGAGGGGGTCTGTCTTTATTGCATACTGGATTATAAGTTATTTTCAAACCTCGTGTAATCCTTTTACCAAGCATGAAAAGAGAGATACTTTACTTGTGAATACAGAAGCATCTATATTTAGTCATCCTTTTGTTTTTGGATCTTTCACCAGCCCATACAACTTAAGGCTGTGTCTTTTTCTGTTGTAAGTAGTCTAGCTACAGGCATTGTGTGTGGTTCTTTAAGAGCCGTATGATATTTTATTATTCCTTTGTGACAGCTTTCTCACAGTTATGCAAATGGTATGCCAAGTGTAGTAGACTGAAATTCCTTCCATTTTATCTCTGTCCAAATAGAAGTTGCCTCATCTGCATATAACAGTTCCCTTTGCAACTCAGTTGTAGTAGAAAATTGGAAGTCATCTCTATTTGCATTTCCTGGGGATGCAGACAAGAGCAGATGCCAATAATGGATGTCATCATTTGCTGCCTTCTCTTTGCTGCCTATAAATCTTTGAATATTTTTGCTACAATAGCGAGTAAAGAGATTCAGCAAGCATAATGGGGAGAGAGGAGATGTACATCTCAGCAGTGGCGGTGGATTCCAGCTATGAATATTTCAGAAACAAGACACTCCCTTTAAATGAAACACTAATGGTTTTTAAGATGCTGCTAGGCCTGATGTGCTTTTGATTTCATTTAATAACCCAGAGCTCCTGACGGCACAACACTAAATCCTGGTTGGTAGATTCTAAAGAAAGTCTTTTCTCATCTTCCAGTTTCAAATGCTGGCTTTATTGTGGTGTCAGTTCTTGATTACTTACACACTACCCCACAGCTACACAGGAGTGTACAGTTTAGAATTTAAATAATTTATATTTAGTTTTAAAATAAAGAGATTCAAATACAAAGTCTCTGTTTCCCTCTCCTGCTTTCTCTTTCTCAGTACAGGGCACACCTGCACACATGCACATGCACACGCACACACTCACTCACAGTGACCCAAACTTACCCTGAAATACCAAGCCTTGAAATCAGTCCTTCCTTTCTTGAATCATTTTAAGTGGACCATGACTCAGTTGAGTGACAGGGGTTGTCAATCAATCAGAAAAAAGGAGGATTTTACCTCAACAAGTCATTAAATATAGAAATTTTAAAATTGGAATACTAAAGATCAAATGAAAATTTTAAAAATTTTTTTCATTTATTTCCTGAAATAATGCATTAACTTAAAATAATCCAAACTTTTCTTTTTCAAACTTTGGAACCAGTTTCCTACCTATTTTCCTTTAAACTTGAACCTTTTAATGCCATATTGTTCTAGAAATTCTGGAGTCTGAAGCAAGACTACTTTGCTTACATAGTTTTATTTTTCTTTTAATCTGCCAAAATATCCAGTCTTTCTATAAGGTGTCTATTATTACTTCAGTGAAATGTTTAAATACTTTAATTGGTATAAATGTTATAAACTAACCTCAGTATACTTCATTACCTAGCCATATTCAGTGATATGACTGCCAGGTAGAATTGACAGGCTACTAGCGTCAAGGAAATATAGTAGTCAACAAAAGAAAGAAAAAGAAGTGAAATCAAAATTAACACCTAGTAGGTGAGCTCCCACCGAATCTCCAGAGTTGCTCTCAACGCACATTCCTGAATCCCTCGCCTGTCTCTTCCTTAGTCTAATCACTTCTTTTCTTGTAAGGCGAGTGTCATGTTCATGATAGAATCTCTTCTCATTTATCTACTTGTTCCTCCTGTTGGTGTCCCACTCATTACTTTTACCAGGTCAGAGTACCCAGTTCTTAGCTTGTTAACAAGAACGGCTGCTGGCGTCTCTGCTAGAGCTATATTATTATTTTTTTAAAATTGAATTCTTTATTGGACCCTTTTATATACATCTCACAATCACACATAACATTGGGAAATTTGTACCAATATATGACACAAGTTAATTCTCATTTTTACCCATATCCCCACCCACCCACACCTCCCCACCCCCTATATACATGCTCTTTTATTTTCTTTCAGAATCATATTTCTTCCTTCCCCTCATTACATTCTCACGCCAAATTTCCTTTGGAGATTTCCCATTCTACAAAAACTGTCATACTTTCTAGAGCTCATTTGCATCTTCAGGTGCTCATATCAAAGGAAAGATCCAGTATTTGCCTATCTGTGATCTATTTATTTCACTTAGTAGTGTGTCCTCCAAGTGTATCCATTTTAGAGCTTTATATTTACCTAAGATTGCCCCTGGTCTGCAGAAGTCCACTCACCAAGAAATGTCTGGAAAGTTCTCTCTACATGTTTTCAGGTGATATTTCAAGCCCTACCTCATTAACTTCACTAACTTCAAAGTTAGTCCTCACTAACTGGGAGGTTCTCCAAAGAGAACTCCCACTTTCACTCCCTATCTCTGCCTTTGCTTTTAGGAACTCTAACCTGAGACATTTGGTACCAAAATGATCCTAGAAAGCAGTTTCTAGGAATGCAAACCTGGAAATAAGACAGTTATCAAGAGCTAGTAGTAAAGATTCCATTGTGGGAGTCAGGTGGAATACTGACCTTTCCTGAACACAATGCTGAAATTTTTATCTGTAGTGATCTCGGGTAGAACGGGCGTAGTCTTAGCCATGTGATGTTCTCGTTGCTTAGGAGTTCCAGGATGAATAGTAACTATTCAGATCGCTGAATCTGGTAGCTCTTACTGCGGCCATTCAGACACAGTCACCGTTTTGAAGTAAGCCACGTTTCCTAGGCCACAGTAAGAGCCCCACAATTCTTGGTGTCAAAGCACAGTTAAGAACCAGAAACAGACTTGACTAGACTATGAATTCAGCCTTCTTTGAATTTCTGCCATTTCTACAATTCACTCTTGTGCTTGTTATTTATCGAATGTTGGTGAGACCATAGTTTGATTCTGTGATCTAGATTAGGAAAAGAAGTTCAGAGCCTTACAACTGACCAGTAATTTCCATGACTGAAACTCTCAGCCAAATGATAGAGTATCTGTCTCATTTTTAGCACTATGCCCGAAGGTGGTGAAATTTGATCAATGAAATGATGCTGTTGTGCTCTGCAGCGATCGCGCAGTTTCTCACTAGATGAGTCAGTCACATACTCCTGCAACATACAGGAAATGCTCTAGAGTAAATTTTTTTAAAGTTACAATATCTTTTTTTAATTTTTTAAAAATTTATTTCATTGGTACATTTTATATATACATTATGATCACATTCAACATTGATTTTGTACCATTACATGACCCATCTTGATTCTCATTTTTTCCCCATTCCCCTGCCCTGCCTACAACTACCCACCTTCTAAATATATAAGCTTTGTTTCCTACCAATACATTTTTTCTTTCCCTTCTTTACTGACCCCTACACCCTTTTCCCTTTTCCTTTTGAGTATTGTCTTCCTATTTTACATTACCTGTCATGGGTTTGGGAACTCATTTACACCTTCGGTTTCTCATACCAGAGAAATGGTACAGTATTTACACATCTGTGTCCCATTTATATCACCTATGAGTATGTCCTTAAGGTACATCGATTGGAGTATAAATGACTCAAATTTATCATTCTTAATGGTGGAACAATACTCCACTTTACTTTTTTATGTTATTTTTATTTTATTGCATTCTTTATTGGTACAATTTGCATACATCTCACAATCACACATAACATTGGGGAATTTGTACCAATATATGACACAGTCAATTCTCATTTTTACCCATATTCCCACCCACACCTCCCCACCCCCTATATACATGTTCTTCTATTTTCTTTCAGAATCATATTTATTCCTTCCCCTCATTACATCCCCACACCAAATTTCCTTTGGAAATTTCCCATTCTAAAAATATTGTCATACTACTAGAGCTCATTTGCATCTACTGGTGCTCATATCAATGAGAAGATCCGGAATTTGCCTATCTGTGCTCTATTGATTTCACTCCTTAGCGTGTCCTCCAGGTGCATCCATTTGCACATAATGAATCAATCTTGTCATTATAAAAAAAAAACATCTTCTTTGTAGCACCCAGAAAAATGAAATACCTAGGAATCAGCCTAACAAAGGAAGTGAAAGCCCACTACTCTGAAAACTATAGGACTCTTAAAAATGAGATAGAAAAGGAAATCAGAAAGTGGAAAGATATCCCTTGTTCCTGGGTCGGGAGAACCAACATCGTCAAAATGGCTATACTCCCACAACTACTATACAGATTCAATGCAATTCCAATTGAAATCCCAATGGTATACATCACAGAGCTAGAGAAAATAGTACAAAAATTCATCTGGAACCACAAGAAACCTAGAATAGCAAAAGCAATTCTAAGCAACCACGACATGGCAGGGGGTATTACAATCCCCAATTTAAAACTCTACTATAAAGCCACTGTGATAAAAACTGCATGGTACTGGCAAAGTAACAGACCCAAGGACCAGTGGAATAGATTAGAAGATGCAGAAACAACCCCAGATACTCTAAGCCACCTTATCTTTGACAAAGGAGCCAAACATCTTTAATGAAGGAGAGACAGCCTCTTTAACAAATGGTGCTGGAAAAATTGGGCTTCAACTTGCCAAAAGCTAAAGCTAGACCTATCTCTTTCACCGTGCACAAAACTACACTCACAATGGATCCGAGACTTAAACATTAAAACAGAAACAATAAGCCTGCTGGAAAAATTACAATGTCTTCTCGTCATAGTTTATTTTCCCCACATGGAGAAATCTCATTATATTTTCTTTTTCTCTATTAGGAAATAATAGTTTCTCCCTCATCAAATAGCTTGGACATTCATATCAAAATGCGCAAAAGTCCTAAAAAAGACTGGACAATTTTCAGCAGTTTCTCTGTGCAGTGTTACAAAGGACTCCTGGAAAATCTCAGAGCCTTCAGCAGCCTAGTTTGCAGTGTAGGATATTTCTCATTTGTTCCTTCAGATTACTTCCTCCCTTCCTGTGTCCTAGGAATCTGACCCATAGGGCTGTATTCTTACTTCTAGGTGAATTTATGCAATGGGCAAGGAATGGCAGGAGACAAAAGGATGGTTGCAGTGTGATATCAGCTGCTTCCTTAGTAGTTTTTATTCTCAGTGACTGAATTCTTCTACTACAGTCCTTTCACACAGTCCTTTCCATAACTCATGATTCTAGCAACTACAGTTTCCCTGTCACATTCCATGTCCACACTGTCACTCCACACTGTCACTGATCTAAGCTTGTGCACCGTCTTCTATTGTTTTCCTAGACCCTGGCCATATATATTGATATCTGGCACGATTTCCTGGTGTCCCCTGTTTGGAAATTGTAAATCTTTTTACTACAGTGGTTACAAGTATTAGGTCCCAGATTGGCATTTTCCTCAGAATTAATGTCAATTAAGAAAACTTTATGTTTTAAGTAGAATTTAATCATTAGTGAGGCTAGATTATTTCCATATCTGTTGATTAATATTTCTGATAATCTGTTCATGACTTTTTCTATAGGGATATTTGCCTTTTCATGACTTACAAAAGTTTGCATTTTGGGATATATTCCTTTCTTTATCCCTAGTTTTCTGTTTATCTATCTTTCAGTTTTTAAAAACTGTACATAAATATTTATATTTTAATGGTCTATGGTTTCTATCTGGTTTAGAAATATATTATTTACCCTCTGATAACAAAAATAATCTCCATGCTTTATTTTGGTATATGTATAAAGTTGTCTTTTATATTTAATAGTAGTATATTTGGGATTTTATTTACTGGAACAAGATCAGATTAAGCTATTTTTGACCATGTGGTTACCATATGAACTCCTTGATAAACCTTCCTTAGGAACCAATTAAACAGAGGATCCTTAACATTAGGTGATAGTAATCTCAGAGCAGCTACAAAACATGTGTGTTAGCAGAGAAATTCCAAAAATATTTGAATCATCTGAAACAAGGAATTGATATCTTCAAACAAAAAAGAGATTTGCCAATCTCTTTTGAGTTACGATGCACTAATGGAATTACAAGATCTCTGTGGCACACTGGAATGAATGAATAATTTTGCCCATAGCTTGCAGGTGTAAGAGACCCCACTTTTCCCACTTGCCTGGAGTGGGGTGAAGCAGTACCTTGGCGGACCTAGCCCACCAGTGCCCCCTGTGATGATCCCAATTGAAATCTCTGCTCTGAATGGAATCACTGAGTGAAAGATACTGTATGTACATTTTCAAGTTGATTAATTATTGCTAAAGGTCTCACTAAAATTTTTGTATCCACTTTTATCACTGTCAGAAGATGTATATGTTGGCTCCTCTTGACCCATACTCATGTCAACATGTTGGGGTTATCAAACTTTTGGTTTTTGCCACTTTACTAAAGTGAAATATCTTCATTTTGGTTTTAATTTACATTTCGTAGATTAGAAATAAAATTGATGATATTTTCACACATTTTTTACTCTTTTGGATTGTTTCTTTCTTTCTTTCTTTCTTTTTTTTTTTTTTTTTTTTTTTTTTTTTTTTTTTTTTTTTTTTTTTTTTTTTTTTTTTTTTTTTTTTTTTTTTTGGCTTTTTTGAGACAGGGTCTCACTTTGTAGTTCAGGCTGGCCCTGAGCTCACTATGTAGCCTCGAACTCACAGCAACCCTCCTGCCTCTGCCTTTCACGTGCTGGGATGACTGGCATGAGCACCATGCCCAGCATTGTGATATGTGATAGGAAGAGTTGAACTTGAACCTTGTACTTGCCAGACAGATGCCAGAACCACTGAGCTAAATCCCGGGCCCCAAATCCTAGTAACTATCTTTCTACGTGATCACCTGCCTTCCCTATCTCTTGTGAAAATAGCTCAAGGGCCTTCTTCTTTCAATTTCAAATCAAATATACTTTTTCCTATTATGTTTGAGGCAATTCAAAGTAAAAGAAATAGTAGTGATAAGAGTAAAGCAACCTGAATTATAGTTTGTCTACCTCTAAATTGTATGAGCTTGAATTAAGTTTTTCTGCTTCTCAGTGCCACTGTTAAACTGAAACTCTTCAACTGAGTTTGTGATCATGTAATTCTAGAGCTCATTATATCTGAGAATTTCATGTAGCCAGCAAAAGTATGGAAGAGCTAACGGCAAAAAAGAATGCTTTAAAATTCTTAAAATAATTTTTAAAGTCAGTTATGCAAGTTGAATTAAATGGTTTGCTTTTTTCCTTAACTTAGACAAAAATAAAGATACATTATAAAAAGATAAGGTAAGAGAATGGACTGATAAGATCCGAATAGGAAAAATTTAGGAAACTGGACATATAGGTGACTAGGTTATATCAAGATCTGGAACTAACTATTCTAACCCAGGTCATAAATGGGAGAATTAAATATAGTCAAAAGCAGGTTGTTAAAGGACTATGGGTATCTTTTTTTTTTTTTTTTTTTTGGCAGTACTTCAGCATTTCAGCTGCAGTCTCCACTTCTCCTGTCTCCTGCCATGTTTGCACATACACTTATTCGTACAATCCAGCTAAGTCTGGAAATGTTAAACAGCAGGCACTAGGGGTCTCAGAAGCCTGGCTGCCCTACACGCTAAAAGTCCCTCGCAGTTGTGATTTGCATGAGTGTTGGCACAGACAGATGTGTGGTCCTTGAACGAAATGCTGAAAAAGACATTTGTTGATCTGCGGCCTTTTAGTAACTAACGTTTCAAAGATGAGTCACACTTTCCCTCCCATTCACTCAAATTTAAATAGGTCCCCTTTGATACTAGTAATCAGTGAGCTCATTTACCCTTTACTTTCCTTTGACAGTGGAATGGCTCTCAAAGCCTGTGATACAATTTCTTCAAGTAGCACTGCTAGCATTTTCTATACTCATTCTCCGGACTCGAGTCTCTAGTAGGGAAATGTATCTCTCGTAGACTTCCAGTAGATGGCAGGTACAGCACTTCAAACTTCCACAACATGAAAAAATACAACGGCTCAATACATAAAAATAGCTTCTTATTGCACTTCAAATCTTAAGTGTAATGAAAAGGAGGGAGTAAAACTTTTGTTTATGGATCTGGTGTCATATTACCATATAAGTATCTCCTTATTTTTGTCTTCTACTAAAAATACAAATGCAACAAATGAAAATATAGCTTTATCAGGGATGTCTGCATTTTCAGATTGCAAATTAAGCACTTAAATGTTGAATAATATAATCACCATGTTATAGATGTTAATTAAAGTGCTTAGTGAACAAAGATGCATTTAGCAATTTTTAAATATAAATTTTGTAGCATAATAAACTATTGTTTCATGGAAATTATTGTCTAATAGGCTTCCATTTATATTTTATTTATTCTCTTTAGAAATAGATTCATAGATGGCAAAAATATAAATATAGAGAAATACATACATACCAAGGTAGGCTATACACTCCATTCCTTTGTTTACTTTCAGTAACTAATTGCATAGAATTTCCTACAAGTTACTATAGAAATAAGTTTCTACAATGTATTTGGAAAAAGTTCTTCTGCTAATGTATGATAAAAAATAAAAAAGAAACAAAGGAATACAAAGGCAGGCTTCTTTAGATTAAAAAGAAAGTCTCAGGGCCGGAGGGTTAGCTCAGTGGTTCTGGCGCCTGCCTCGCAAGCACAAGGTCCTGAGTTCAATCCCCAGTAACCACATACAATGCTGGGTGTGGAGACTCATGCCCACCAGCAATCAAACCACATACCAGAGTGCCGGGCGTGGTGGCTCACGCCTGTAATCCCTGCACTCGGGAGGCAGAGACAGGAGGATTGCTGAGTTTGAGGCTTGCCTGGACTTCATAGTGAGCTCAGAGCCAGCCTGAACTACAAAGCGAGACCCTGTCTCAAAAAAAAAAAAAAAAGTCTCAGACCATACATACTCTGAGTAGTAGGACATTTATTCTGACATAAAGGACTGTAAAAGCTGCACACTGCTCTATTACACACTCATATACACACTTCCATTAAAAGTGATTTCAGGGTGATATATCTAAAATGTGTGGAACTTTTAGGAATACTTTTTAAATTAACTTAGTACTTTCAAAAATACAAACAGTTTTAATTTCCACTTATAGTTTGACTTCCTCATAGACTTATCCTGCTTGTGTCATGTGGAACTGGTTACATGTGGCCCACTTAGCTGAGATTCTTTAACAGTTGTAGCTGTGTGACTTTGAGTTATTTTACTTGGCTTTCCCAACTACTACACCTTTTATCTGTTTTGTGCAAGGAAATCAGGACTATAACCCAGGGGCCTCATGCAACCCCAGATGACCACTGCGGAGGGTCACAAGATTGTAAGATTTTAACATTCTTACAAGATTCCTAGTGTTGTTCTTCATGACTGGATTGTGGGCTGCTGGGATGAGAATTTACTCATGGTTTACTGTGTGTCCTTCCTGTTAAGATTATAAACAGTAAAACTATTTCAAAGTAATTTTATTGATCACTGAATACTCATTATATAGAACAATGCCTGGTACTGGGTAGGTGCTCAGTGTAAGTCTTTTCTAAGTGAAAGAACGGGTTTACTTCAGAAGGTGAGATCACCGGCTAAAAGAAAATAACCAAGATGAGTTGTATTGGTCTGGGTCCACTTTGCTCACTCTTGCTGGTTCTAGTGCATAGACATCTTGGAGTCATCTTTGACTCTTATTTTGCTTCACCAATCTTCCTTTCATCCAGTTGTAAGACATGCAGATTCCTTATTCTAGGATTCAAGTCTCTTTATTGTCTCTTTATGGACTCTACCCTTCCTACTTAATCCATCTTTGAACACAAATACATTCTTATTTGGATCCTCACAAGTTTTTCTGGATTAGTTTATCTCTGAACTTAAAACACCTCATCCCCACCCCCCAGCCTGAACTGGGGGTGTCGAACCCAGAAGCCTCTTTTCCTTTTGAGATAGGATCTCAGTAAATGGTCCAGGCTGAGCTCAAAGTTGTGAACCTCCTACCTTAGCCTCTCTGAGTGCTAAAATTACAGGCCCATACCCCTTGATTTAATCATGCCCTTGATTTAGCCAAATGCTACCCATCAATCAGTGTTTAACACAAAGGATTATTTCTCCAAATTCACCACCTCTAGAGCTTACATGTTTCTCCGTATCATATTATATATAATTACATCATGAAATATCATTATGGAAGATACTGTGTTGTTTTATAGAGTTTTGCTGTAAGTGGAGACTGTCTTTCCCTAGTGTTCAGGAAGATTAGATAGGATAAATCAATGCTAGTGTTCTGCACCATAGCAGAGTCACTTAAAATAATTTATTATGTATTTTATAAAGTGCTAAATGAGAAGAATCAAAAAGCCTTAACAATAAGGAAACAACGAAGATTTAAGGAGATGTATCTCATCATTACACATTAAATACATTGAATTGTTATACCTCACCCGATAAACATGTAGTTATTGTTGTCTAGGAAAACCATTTAAAATCTTTAAATTTTAACAAGAGAACACCAAAAAAGATCTTAAGCTAATCAGAAGAGGAAACTTCATCTTTTTATTGCACATCTCTTAACTTAAATACTCAGTTTTCACTTGTAGCTATCTTACTTTTAGGACTCACTGGGTTTCCAGTAACCCAAAGCAAGGCCAGCGAGTGGAAAGGAGCTCACAGAAGCAAAGACCAGAAGTGTGGCTGAGCTCGGACAGCAGAACCTGGGCTGGGGACGGCCCTGTCCGGAGTACCTCACTTCCCAGGGCTCCTTCTTCTCTGCCTCATCTGTTAGTCCTCACACATTTGCTGTCTCTTCCTCTCTTCCTGCCTCTTCCATCCACATGTTCACCAAGGTCTTTGAATCTGTGTATATTAGGACTAGACTCTCAAAGCAATTCCTTTAGGCTTTTCTCACCTTTATTTCAATTTTTTTTTTTTTTTTTTTTTTTTAGACAGGATCTCGCTTTGTAGTTCAGGCTGGCCCTGAGCTCACTATGGAGCCCAGGCAAGCCTCAAACTCAGCAATCCTCCTGTCTCTGCCTCCCAAGTGCTGGGATTACAGGCGTGAGCCACCACAACCGGAACTGTGGTATGTGGTATTGATGGCTGGTGGGCGTGAGTCTCCACACCCAGCATTGTATGTGGTTACCGGGATTGGGCTCAGGACCTTGCGCTTGTGTGGCAGGGCCCAGAACCACTGAGCTAAATCTCTGGCCCTTTATTTCAATTTCTTCATTGGTCCATATTATATCCAGTCCTGTGTCCATTGACAGGGAGAAATATTTACTGCCAGTGTTTCAATGCTTTTATGATAACAACGAACAGTGAGGAGAGACACATCACATGTTTGGAATTTTTCCCAAGTGTTTATTATTAAAACCCATATCTATCTACTGTACAATTGTAATAACCTTAAATAAATGGTTATATTACTTTAAATTACCTTTACATTCTTTAAAAAAATGCTGCAGGGAGGTTTGTATTTCGACTAGGGTTTTGGAATAGATGAAATCTTTCTATTTCTTATACACACACACACAGACACACAAGACAGGGAGAATGAGGTCTTTCAATCCATATGGAAAACAAGGAGCTAAACCCTAAACTATGGATTTCCTCATTAATTAGAAAGCTTAGTTATCATTTGAAATCATGGTCATAAGAAGAAAAAATAGAGAAACCTAAACTAGCAGGCACTGTGTTGTATCATCGTTTGCACACCAGAACATCATTTAGCATATGCGACTCATAATTCTGATAACATCCTGAGAGGGTTTTCGGTTTTTGAATATCTGAGTAAGGGACATTAAGAAACAAAGAAGAATGACACAGGAAAATTGCAGCTGTGTCATTGTAAGTGGACGGTGCAAATGAAGCAATGAAATGGTATAAATGATTGATAGTTTCATCAAAGTAATGTGAATAAGCCTAACTTTAAGGCTGAGGAGCATTAGGCTCTTCTCGGATACTCGCACAAAGGCGGGGTATGAGAGAACATTGAGCTAATTATAGAAAGAAGTCCTGAGGAAAAATCCTACGCAGGTTTTATTGTGTGTGAATAACCTGGAGTAACCAGCTGCCTGGAACTCACGGCTGGTGATTCAGGTCACATTTTGCCGTCACATTCCCGACTCTGTTTCGGTCATCGGTGCTCACAGCCCGAGCTGGAAAGACCTTCCCAGCGGCACTGGCTCAACGCTCCAGGGAGGCTTTAACACGACTGTGACGCTGGGTCTGGCTCTGGGTCACTGGCAAACCGCATGAACCTCTCACTCCAGTGATCCGTGTAGGCGAATGAAAGCCCTGCGGGCAAACCTAAAAAGGAAGAAAAAGGTCGCTCACTGTCCACGCAGTGCCTCCTATGCTACAGTATGGCTCCGCTTCGTTCTCTGCCAAGTGCTTCCACTCTGCAAACTGCCTTCCTATTTTTTTTCACTGTTCATTAGAGACAATCCTAGGTTGCATGAAATTCCTATTGACAAATATGATATTTACATCAATTTATTCAAATATTGTACTTACTGAGCTCTTACTATATGCCTAGACCAATGTTTAAGAGAAAAGGGTAAATCATATAATTCTTGCAAGACTCGTGCAGCTTAGTGGAACAGACAGATACAATCATATAACTCAACATCGGGCATGGTGGCTCATGCCTGTATCCCAGCACTCGGGAGGCAGAACCAGGAGGATTGCTGTGAGTTTGAGGCCTGGGCTACACAGTGAGCTCAGGGCCAGCCTGAACTACAAAGCGAGACACTGTCTCAAAAAAAAAAAAATGTGCATGGCATCACAGGGAGCACAATTAAAGGGGAAGTACCTTAGCTTATCATAGAGTTGAGGAGCAGATTAGCAGAAACACAGAAGGAGCTTACACCTGAGTTGAGACTTTTTCTCAATATTTTATTATAAAGACCTTCAAACATGAAATAAGTTGACAAAGGTTTAGCAAAGTTGAAAGAAAGCTTCTACCATTAACATTTCACTATACTTGCTTTGTCATATCCGTCCATCTGTTCATCCTTCTATCTGTCCATCAATTCCTGTTAGTTTTGACTAGTTTCAAAGGAAATTTCATCAGTACATTTTTCCAGAATATTTCAGGATGCATATTATTAACACAAGTTCAATATTTCTGTGTGGTATTTTTCTTTTATTTTAAAAATGTGTATATAGTAAACCACACTGCCTATAGCATGCGCTGAATCCCTCTCAGGATTAGGGAGTGACCATCAGTTTGGCAAGACCCTTTGTGTCCCTCCTGTCCATCTTCCTTCACATCCATTGACCCCTGGGACAATCACTGCCCTGACCTTCTTCACCGCAGGTTAATTTTGGCTGTTGTAGAAGTTTATGCAAATGAATCCATACAATATGTTCTTTGGTGAGGAACGTGCCGTGTTTTAAAAAAATGAAAAAAAGCAACTGAGGGAGAAGAAGTGAAGATTCAGTTAGATCACAGCTCTCAACACTGCCAGTTTAAGGCAGTGCTAGTTAGCGACACAGGCTCTAGGCTCTGTTTCCCAAGGAGTTCCAGCATTTATAGCTGTATTCTTTATGCTTGTATATATTTTATGTTAATATACAGGTTAATATATTTATTAATATATTTTATCTTAGCCTATTATATATTAGTAAAACTTATATACTAATTTACAGGAGTATATTTTATGATAGTATGTTATGCTAGCATAGTTTTGCATTCGTAATATTTGCAAATTGGGGTTGAGGCCGTCAGGGGCAAGTACACCCTGTAGGCTTCTGTAAGAACTGTGGCTCAGAGGGACTCTTCATGTTTTTATATGTCCCTATCTTTCTGGAAAGACAATTAAGTATCTCTAGGTTGTTTCAGGATCCCAGGGCCAATACTAAAGAGAAAGTTGGTTACAGTTATTGCCCAAATAGCAATCTTCAAAAGTGTCATCGCCAGGCATGGTGACTCACCCCTGTCATCCCAGCACTCGGGAGGCAGAGGCAGGAGGACTGCTGAGTTCGAGGCTTGCCTGGGCTACATAGTGAGCTCAGGGCCAGCCTGAACTACAAAGTGAGACCCTGAAAAAAACAAAGTGTCATCAACTCATTAACTCAGGCGTTCAGAGGAAATTCATAGACCTGCTAAATTAAAATGAGTCTAAATGGGTGTCTATTAAGCAGAACATCTCTGACAGTTACGTGTAGCAAACCCACTCGCAGAGCTAGCCCCACATCTTCTGGCTTTCACTTCAAGTCATTAAACAATTTCCTCAGCTGTTGTATGGCACAGCCCAGATCAGCGCCACTACTTTCCTTTTCTTTTTAAAGTAACATATTGAATCATTACTTCAATTGGATTTTGTTACATCAAAAATATTATTGTTGGATAAATTTTTATTATTAAATATCATGAAATGTGATTCATATCTTAAGTGAAAGTACACAGATGAGGAATGATCAACAAACACAACGAAGGTTAAAATTAAAGAGAATTACAGTAAAAAATACATAGCTCTAATCCCCCCTCAAAATACTCTTTCTTCCTGTGAACACACTTACCCTGTCACTCTTGCCACTTGCGGAAGCAGTTTGGAAGTCTTCTCTTTGTCTCTTTTGTTGCACTGCCGTGGCTGCCCTGAGGCCTTGAATTGATTCAAAACATTCACCTTCAATGGTTATTTGGACTTTGGGGAAGAGCCAAAGTCACACAGAGCCCGGGCCAGGAAGTAAGGTGGATGAAGACATAGTGCGATATTTTTAGGAGCCTGCCTTTCCGTGGGATGGCCCTCCATGACAACATTCACTGTAGCTCTGAACAGACCCAGGAAAGGTCTGTTCAAATGTTCTTCTAGTGCAAATACTGATATTATGAACTGCAAAGTGGTGCCTTAGAATTATCCAGAATAAAGCATCAGGCAAACTTTAAAATGTAAGGATACGTTCTAACAAGTACCATTTTTTTGAAAAATGCTCCTCTTTAGAGGCATGAAGTACTTTAAATGTTGTTAGATCAATAATATCTTCCTTAAATGCTCATAAACTTCATAAGCCAAAGTAGAACAATCAAGACCAACTCCGCAGGAATAAGACACCTTACTTATTTGCTGTGGTAAGAGCTTGATATTTTGCCATAAATATACACATTGCTCACCTCTGAAGTCGACAGTTATAATGAAAACAGGCAAAACTGAAAAGTAACACAGATGTGAGCGAAAGTCACTAGCTCTGAGGCTTTTGTGTAACATATGACCTAAGTAAGTATGTGCTGCTGCCTATCACTGACACGACTCCTCCCTCAGCAGGCAAGTCAAAATGAACCTCTCTGGTGGGCTATTCTGGAACTTTCTCCTCCTGGTTGATGATGCGTGCTCTGTATTCTCACCACACATGGTTCATTTTGTACTAAAAACACTCAACAGACTGTTCCATATTACAATCAGTAGTGCTCTGGTAAAAAAAAATTGGTGGGATAAGTTGTCCATATTTTTAGAATTTGTTAATTTCTATAGTATAAATGCACAAACCAAGGTGATTTTGAATCTGACAATGTTTTAGCAACTGACTGGTAAACAGATCCCAAATGCTTAATGATTGGCTTAACCCTTTATCAATTAGCTTTGGTGTGCCAGTGGAAATTACTATTAGTTTTATCAGTCTCCTCTATTAGATTATGAATTTCTCATAAGTGGGGATCCAGTGTTATACCTGTATCTCTTCAAGATGACACAGTGTATAGCACAAGACATGTGCTTAAAAATATTTTAAGGTATTAGATTATAATGGTTTTCTGGGGGGGGATCCTCATTTCTGTTTCACACTTCAAAAAATGTTAAGTTTCTTGATTCAAAGACTGTTACAGTATGTAAAACTGAAACAAATTGAAAATTTTTGGCCTTTGGAAACCAAAAGCCAGATCCCCACAGAAGTAAAAGGATTTAGAATATAAATAGAACACTAAGACATTATACCTGGTTAAACATTTCTTGTGCATTCCAATTACTGAGTAGTACAATTGTTAATTTTGTTGGCTAAAACTCCTGTAACTTTAACATGTTTTTCTAGTTGACTTATCAACTATTGGTATCTTAAAGTCTTCTTCACAGAAAATGATCTGCAAAACTTTTATTACTTTTAAACTACATTTTCAGTTGTACAGTGGACATGCAAAAAAAGGTGTACATAGGATTCATATCAAACTGAGCCTCATGAATTATCACAAGTTGAGAACAGCCAGGTTAAAATCCATAGTTTCCCTGAGTGCTATCTCCAGTCACTGTCTCTCCCTTCATTTCTGAAGTCCTCCACCAGTCTTCCAACATCATAAATTAGTTTTACCCATCTTTGAGATTCATGTAAATTTAGGTATATATTACATGCTATTGCCTTTAATCAACATTATGTGAAATTCTTTCTTGCATTTGCCACAGTTTATTTATTTTACTGTTGTGAACATTTAGGTTATTTATAATTTGGAATATTAAGAAAACAGTACTGTATTGTCCTCGAGTTGCAACTACTTTTTTAAATTGAATTCTTTATTAGTACATTTTATATACAGCTCACAATCACACTCAGCATTGGGAAATTTGTACCAGTATAGGACATGAGTTAATTCCCAGTTTTACCCATATCCCTACCCACCCACAACCCTCACAAGCACTGTTCTATACTTTTGTTATTTCAAGAGGGTATTTAAATAGAGTCATGCAGTTTGTAACTTTTTGGGACCAGCTTTCTTAGCATAATTATCTAGAGACTCATTCAGGTTGTTGGGTGTATCAATAGTTTGGTCATTTTTATTAATGAATAGAATTTTAAGGTACAGGTGTAACTAAATGTATATATTAACTACTTACCTGTTGAAGGACATTGTGGTTGTTTCCCACTCTTTACTATTACATAAAAAAGCTATTGTAAATACTGATGTACAAGTTTTTATGAGAAAATAATTTTTTCATTTCTCTACGTTAAATGTCCAGGAGTACACCTGTTGGGTCATATTATCATTGCTTATTTCACTCTTTAATGCCAAATCATTGGCATTAATCATTGGCATGTAATTTTATACTTTCAAGAAGAATGTGTAAGTGACTCAGTTTCTCTACTGTCTTACCAGGATATTTTAAAAGTTGTACTCAACTGAATAGTGCAAAATGATACTTCATTTTGGTTTTATGTTGTGTATTCTTAATGGCTAATTATGCAGAACGTCTTTGTGTGTGTGTGTGTGTGTGTGTGTGTGTGTAATGTTACAGTGATGTGTCTCTTTTTAAAATCTTTTACCCATTCTCCAATTTGATTTGAAAATTTTTTGACAGTTGAGTATTGAGAGTTTTTAGCATCTTCTAAATGCTGGCTGTTGGTTGGACATTTAGTTTCCAAATATTTTCCTCCAGTTTGTTGCTTGTCTTTTTTTTTTTTTTTTTGTACTTCAACAAAATATTTTTAGCAAAATATTTTCATTTTGCTGTTCTGGCTTGTATCTAGATGTCCCCCAAAGCCTCACACAGTCATAGGTGGGGCTTCTCAGAGGGGACTGGATCTATTGTGTGTGATGCTGGGATCTAGAGTGTGTTTTTACTAAATTAGTCCATTGATTGGTTTGCGATAGTTTTGGGTAGGATTAAGGGTGCTCCACCCTGGGAGTGAGTAAAACTTGCCCTAAGGTCAGGTATCCTGGGTAAAGAGGGCTAGTATCACTGGTTGACCCTTGCTGCCTTCTGCCTGCTCCACTTTGCCATGTAGTGTTTCTCCTCTGCGATGCCACCCTGCCAAAGAGACACCTGGCTATGACGTGAAACCTCGGTGAACTATGAGCTAAATAAATCTTTCCTTTCTTAACTTTTGGGTTTTGGGTAATTTGTCTCAGCGACAAAAACAGGAACTAAGGCAATACGCAGTATGCTATGGATTGTGCATTTGGAATCAAGGTTCAGAACTATTTGCCCAGCCTTAAGAAAATCTTTTTATGTTTTGTAAAAGTTGAATGGTGTAAGTTTAAGTCCATGCTCCATTTTAAGTTCATTTTTATATAACATATATGTAAGATTTGTACCCAGGATCTTTAAAAAATTACAGAAATCAAATTGCACTGGCATGATTTACTGAAAGATTTCCTTTTACCCCACTGAATCATCTTTGCACTTTTGTAAAAAAGTCAGATGGGCAAATTGCTGTTCCTGAATTCTGTATGCTGTCCCACTGATTTGTTTCTCTCTTCTGACAGTACAACATCTTGATTATTATGGCCATATAGTAAGTCCTTAACTTGAGAATCTTCCTGTTATATTATTAGTTTTCACAGTGTGTGTGTCCATACGTACAAAATTATTCCTGGCATTTTGATAGCAACTGTGTTAAACCTCTTGTGAAGTTAGAAAGATTTAATATCCTTTTAATGTTAACTTTTTAAATCCATGAATATGGTACATTTCCCATTTCTCTAGGCTATCTTTGATCTTTTATCAGATTACTTTGAAATAGATAATCTATTTTTCTTTTACATTAACATTCAAATATTTCATTTTCTGGGTGATTATAGATAGTATTGTACTTTTAACTTTGATATGCATATTTTCTATTTATTTTGTGATTCTGTGGCTTTAAATAACTCATTTATTGGTTCTAGGCACATTTTTGTAGATTCTTTTGGATTTCCATATAGATGATCATGTTATTTACAAACAAACAACATTACACCTTCCTCTCTGATCTTTACATATTTTATTTCCTTTCCCTGTGTTATTGTATAAGCTAAAATTTGTGGTACTTTTTTTTTTTGAGACAGAGACTCACTTTGTAGTTCAGGCTGGCTCTGAGCTCATTATGTAGCCCAGGCAAACCTCTAACTCAGAAATCCTCCTGTCTCTGCCTCCGAGTGCTGGGATTATAGGCGTGAGCCACCACACCTGGCACTGTGGTATGTGGTGTTGATTGCTGGTGGGTGTGAGTCACCACACCCAGCATTGTATGTGGTTGCTGGGGATTGAACTCAGGACCTTGTGTTTGTGGGGCAGGCACCAGAACCACTGAACTAAATCTCTGGCCCTTGTGGTACTATTTTGAATTAAAGCTGGGAAAGCAGAAATCTTTTCCTTGTTTCCAACCTCGGGATAGAAGCATTCGGTCTTTTAGCCTTTTGTTATAAATACAATGATATCTGTAGAGTTTTTAAATATGCTCTGTATCAGTTTGAAGAAGTACTTAGGCACATGTTTAGCACACAAAGGTAAATTGTATAATAGATTTTTTTTTCAAGGAGCTCAGTTTAACAGAGGAGACAGGATCAGATAACTAAAATATAATACTGCAATTAAAATGTGTGGAAGGCATTATAAAGGCTAAAGGAAAAGAAAAATAGCAAAGATTACATTAGATTAGGAATCAAAGTGAAGGTTAGGAAAGAGATACCAAAGTATCTAATGCCTGCATATTTTTGTCCAAACATAGTATTATGAGTACTTAATACAATTGCATTGATAGAATTTCAAACTTTCCATCTCAAAAATCAGAAAAAGGAGGGGCCGGAGATCTAGCTCAGTGGTTCCGGTGCCTGCCTCGTAAGCACAAGGTCCTGAGTTTGATCCCCGGTAACCACATACAACAACGCTGGGCGTGGTGGCTCACGTCTGTCATCCCAGCACTCAGGAGGCAGAGACAAGAGGATTGCTGAGTTCGAGGCTTGCCTGGGCTACATAGTGAGCTCAGAGCCAGCCTGAACTACAAAACGAGACCCTGTCTCAAAAAAAAAAAAATCGGAAAAAGAAGAGCAGAATAAAACCAAAGTTACTAGAAAAATGGCAATAATTAAAATAAGAATGAAAAATACAAAATTTAAAACAGAAAGATAGAATTAAGTCAAAGAAATGAAGCAAAGGGATGATTCCGTGAAAAGTGACAAATCTCTACAAAGACTGACAAAAAGAATATAAATTATTAGCACCAGAAATCACAAAGTAGATGTCAACTAGACATTGCAGGCACCACAAGTCAATAAAGTATCAATATGAGCAATGTGACACACTTAAAATTGACACTTTCTGTGAACATTGATTATATCCTAGAAAAACAAATCACCTCAACTCATTTAACATGAATTAGATCATTTGAATAACCCTATAATGGAGGAAATTAAATACATAATTTTAAAATTATCAATGTATTGAATGTGTAGAAAACTTCAGGATTTCAAATATGGCAACATCATACTGATTTTCCAATATACCAGAAATATTCATAGTGTTATAAATGATCTAGTGATGTAAATGAATTTGGAAGTGTGTTTTACAATTTTTTTTTTTTTTTGAGACAGGGTCTTTGTAGTTCAGGCTGGCCCTGAGCTCACTATGTAGGTCAGGCAACCCTGGAACTCAGCACTCCTCCTAGCAGTGCTAAAATGACAGGCATGAGCCACCACACCAGGCATTGTGGTATGTGGTACTGATTACTGGTGGTTGTGAGTCAACACACCTGGTATTGTCATATGTGGTTACCAGGGATCAACCAGGTTCCTTTGTGCTTGCTTGGGAGGTGCAGGAAACACTGAGCTAAATCTCTCACCTTGTGTTTTACAATCTTGTTAATCACCTGAGGATTTTTGTTTTTGTTTTTGTTTTTTTATCTGATTTGGTTTTTTCTTAATGACCTTATAGTAACTACTCTAGTTATTTTGATCATTGAAAAATAAAACACTTTTGGAAAGACAGAATGTTCCAGGCGTGGTGGCTCACGCCTGTCATCCCAGCACTCGGGAGGCAGAAGCAGGAAGATTGCTGAGTTCGACTGCCTGGGCACCATAGTGAGCTCAGGGCCAGCCTGAACTAGAAAGTGAGACCCTGCCTCAAAAAAAAAAAAAAATTAAGTTCACCATTTGAAATTTAGAAATTCGGCAGCTTTTGGCATACAAAATGGCTGTTTCTTATAGTTTGCTCTAATAATGAGGTAGATAAACCTTGCTGAATTGTTTAAACCTGTGTTTCTCCTTCCCCTCCAGATCCCAGTAAGCTTGGCTCTGAATCCGCATGTGGATTTTGCTTTCTGAGTTTATACCATGATAATATGATAAATTATAACAACTAACTATGATAATAGTGCTTGCTGCCACTTGCCTCCTGGGAACAGAAAAAATTTCATATTATTTATTACAAATAAAATGTTGACATTTTGAGTTTGAAAATAAAAATATAGAAGGTCAGTATTGTTAATTCACCAAATTCACATAGTGAGGTGGTTGTAATTCTTGTTTTTGAACTGTTTGTCTGACTTGAAAATGTTCCTATCAGACCAAGTCCCATTAATCATGTAGGTTCATTATTGTTTAATTTAATTTTGCTGAAAAACCATGTGTTTTGCTATGCTGTAAAGGTGTTAACCTGTAAAATTACTTTCTTATTTACTGCTATTAGGGGTACTGGGGGAAACAAAATATAACTGAAATATATAAGTTAAAAAGAAAACTAGTAATTGGAAAACTTAGTAACCTAAGACTTAATAGAAAGTAGAACACAGTTTAAATTTCCTTTTCATTGCCTGATTTTCTCTAACCTCAATTAGATTGTCACTTGCAGTTCTTCAGATGGCATGTAATAGAGACCAACCTAAATATCTGCATTTGTTAAAAAGTACTTTTTAGTACAGATTCCAGCAAATCTAATAGAACCTACTGGTATTCTTACAGGAAAACCTTCTAGGTGGCCAGTATCTTTGAATTTTGCCCCTGTTTTATGTTGAATCACTTCTGTACATACTCCAGCCTGATCCAAATGTGATATGTCTTTGTGTACAGCGCACTGCCTGTAAGAGTACCTGAGGAGGAGTGTAGAGTCTCAAAGTTGATTTCAGTCAAATGAGCATGAGCTTAACAATTCACCCAGGAATCTTACTAAAATATCGTAGTTTATCATTTAAGAAGATATACGTTCAGAATTTCATTCACTGCTCTGCAATATTCTTAGAGTTATATAGGATATTTGTATTCCTAGTGAAATGACAATGAAATTTAATTTAATTTGAACCTCTGGCACCCATGTGTTGCCTAAAAAATTAAAAAGTGAAAAAAATCATCGATCTCATATTTTGTCAGGTCTAAAAATGCGTTTCCTTCTCATTTTCAGGTCTTGGGAGTTAGGCTTGATTTTAGAATTAACGCTGTCTGGCCATTGATGCTGATGCAGGACACGCAGTTTTCCCAGCTAGAGCACGTGTGACTGTCGTAATTGTTCTTGTTGATGGAGCGGGAGAATGGTAATTTCTTGCCATTTTAGGCAAGAAAAAATTCAAGGATCACTTGAAGTCATATAAATTCTCAATGCTGCCTAAAAACCCTTTCTTTGACACATTCTTGTCACCTTTGAAACTTACAACTTCAAAGAAAATCGCAGAAGCAAGAATTTCATGGAGGAGAATAATGAATTGAAAAATATGGATTTTGACAATTCTGAGCAGAAAAATTACTTGTAACAGATTCTGAATGTGAAGATTGGAATGTGAAGATTTTAACTGATTTATTTTGCTTACATTTTACTTTTCAGAAGAGTGAAATGTGATTTTTAAAAATCTGTCTAAATATATCTAAAATCACTCTTTGAGTTTGCTCAAAATAAAAATTCTAAGTGATAAACTATCCTGTCATAGTTGAATAGTTTTTTTCCCCAGTGATACATAAACTGAGTTTTATAATGAATGGTGTCTTAGATCGGTAATCGCCTAAGCTAGAAAGGATCTGAGGCTGCTGAAACATGTTCACCATTTCTGTGCAATGAATTAGTTGCAAGATCTTAACAGTTTTGCATCTGGAATACAAAAATTCTCCTCCTGCATTTGCATTGCTTCCTCCCTAACTGGTCCTTAAAACACTTTCCCAGATTGTTATGTAGATTTCCTTTTGTTCTGTTCACTTCCCAGATCAGTGCTTCCTTCTCAATGACAGTTATCTCTGAAATGCATCTATGTTCAGTTCTGTCCCCAGATAGAAAGCTTTCTGTTTCCTTTCCTAAAGCATGGAACAGTAATAGCATAGAAACATCCCTCTTAAGTGTCCTCGATGAACACGCCCATGCTAATTAATTAAGTTTCCTCTATCTTTTTATTTGTACACTCAGCAACGTCAGGGCTTGTGTCAGCCTTGCCATCCCAGGTCCTAGCAGCGCACAATGTAGTCTCAATAAATCATTGCAAATGAATAAATGACACCAATATGCTTCACCATCCACTAAACATTCAACTCCAAGAAATAAGTACCTATCTCAGAGAGTTTTCAATCAAGGTCAACCATCTCAGATCTGTAGGATGAAAGTCCACATTCTTCAAAACAGTATAGTCAAGATCACTGGAAGTCTGGCCCCTCTGTTATTCTTCCACTTCTGCCTTCTGTCCTTCTCTGTCATGCACCCTTTACTCTCACCACATCAGACCACTGGCATTTTCCAAGTGACCTTGCCACAGTTCACACTCCTTTCTCTGTGTTCCCCGTACATAATTAACTCAGCATTATATTTAGGAGCAGTATCAGCTTCCTGAAGTTGCTAGTCCAAGGGAGCAATGGAATCCATTGTTATTTTCCCTTAATCTTGACCATAAATTTGTATATAATCTCTTTGTTAATTTTCCTTTCATCTTCTTTTTTGCATATAACTTGTTTACTTCTTAAACTCTATAATCTTTTTAAAAGGATGCTATATTTGAGTAGCTAACACATTTGAGGAGAATGCAATTACCTTCTTGCCATGGAGAAAAATGACAAGCAATCTATAGCAAGTAGTGCATCACTAGGACATAATCACAAATGGTATGATGGAATAGACAGAGGGTAAAATTTGAGGGGATCATGGAGCTGTAAGAATCACATTGAGGACAATAAAAGTGTAGAATTCAGTGAAATATTGGTCTAGAGATCCCCACAAAACCCATTTTAAAATAAGAGACACATTGTACTCCCCACAAAGAAAGAAGTACAGTTTTGTGGGTCTTTTGTATATTGAAAGCTATATATACCAGATTTGTTCACATTGCTCTACTATGTTTATCTGGTAGTTCTGAAGGAAGTTTTGATTGGTATAAAGAACTGCTTTGATGTGTAGGACTTAGGACCCAACAGACCAATCTGTATTTGAGGAGTCTGGCAGTCAGATTATGTGACCATGAACCTTGATATGTTAATGTCATTGGATTAAGAAACACCTAGAAAATCAGTGGAGCAAGCTCCTGGTTGTGTCTCGTGGGTCATGGAGGTGTGGCTACAGGCATTACACATGCTCCCTGGCCTGCTCCTCTCCGGCAGTTTCCTTGCTCTGCTTCCTGATTATGAACTAAGCATTGTTCTGCTCTAACCTTCCACCATGATAGTTCTTCCTTGAGGCTGGCAGATAATGGACTGAATCTTCTTAAAACATGAGCCAAATTAAACCTTTCCTATTTTAAATTGTGAGAGTTCATTATTATGAGAATGCTGAATAGTAAATAAAGGGAGGAATATCTGTCAAAAGATAGAGAAAAGTCCTTATGGTTTTGAAGTAAGGTCATGCTATTTTATGCCATTAACTATTTTCTATTTGAGATTAGGCTCCTAGATTGTTTTGGGGTAGAATGGAGACATACCTGTAAAATTTCAGGGACCATACAAGCTGAACTGACCATGTCACAATTCACTGAGTTATTAAATTGTAGTATACAGTGGCATCCCGGGGTTAAATAAAAATGATATATATGAGACTAAGTTTTAGAAGATCTGGATGTCTGAACTAAATTGAATGAATGATACTCAAGATGTCTATTCCTACTCCTTTGGTCCTTTCATAACTTTCATCTATGGTTCATGTTGACACATTCCAGAAGGTAGATAGTCATTGCTTTCTGGCTCCACTCAAAGGTAGCCCTAAAAGATAGGCACTAATACAACCCCCCAACAAAAAGAACATCTAATTATCTATGTGATAGGAAAGGTGAAATGGCCTAAGGTAAAACTCTATGTGGATCTATTCATGAGAGGAGCTAACAAGTTTATTAGCTAGTTAAAGACATAGAAAGAACATACTGGAAGAATGGTAACAGAAACAGGAAGGTGAGATATTAACGAACTTCTTGGAATGGGCAAATATTCCATGTAATTGTCTACTGGAAGGCAGCCAATGTGAAGAAAACTTTTAGTAAACTGATGAGTAAGATGACCTGACCTGTGAACATTAGTCAGTTTTTAATTGTACCTTAATACTTACTGTATGTACTCAAGGAGACAGAAGTACAGATCTTGCATGATCTCAACCATATGGACTTCTCCTTTCCAAGGCTAAATGCTAGCTATTCCCACCACAGTCTCTATCCCTGAACTTTACCTCTCCCCTAGGAGAAAGGCTTACCACTACAGAAAGGAAAAGTTGAAGCAACAGCAAGACTGGTACTTGGAAGGCAAATTCTGCCAAATTCATATACATACCTTATCCCTCCACCCCAGCATTTCCTTAAAATGCTAAAGTGTGCAGATTATGGCTCACTGAAATTGGTTTTCTACTTACTCTATTTTTACAAAGAAGATGTGAATTCGGGTGTTTTGTTTGTTTGGTTGTTTTTTTTTTTTTTTGAAAGAAAGGTATTTCAGAGGAGATTACTACTCAGTGTTGAGCTATTTTTAAAAATGTATTTAGTTGCTTTTATAAATATCTGAAAACTTCATCGAATTGAAAAATAAAACCTCTCTACTGGTCTAGACCTGGAAGGGGAGCTACAAATTCTTCTTTGCCCCATGCTCTATCTCTACATTTATATAAATTTGATTGCTTTTGTTAGACAAATTTCAGATCATTTAGATATGGAAACTGCCATTTAAATGATCGAGTTAGTTAGTTTCATTTTAAAATAGGGAATCTGAATCTCAGTCAGAGACACTGACTCAACAAAGATCATAAAGACTTCAGAATTCAGACTTATTCTATTCCAAATACACTAATGAAAATACAACTAATCAGATCATGACTTTAATGAAACAAACGATCAATGAGTCTAGAGGAGACACTAGTTAAAATCTAACAGAGCTAAATAATAGATCTCTTTGCTTTAGTTGTGGGTGGTACACAACTGTTTCATAGGGCCTGTCTGTATCCAGGTAGTATTTGGCAAGGATGTCACTGACTTCACTGTAATAGGCAAGGTGAAATTCTTGTTGCTGTCAATGGTTATCTCTGCAATCCAATGCCCAGCTTGTTTGGAGTCCTTAACAGCACTGCAGCCCATTCTTGAACATTGGGAATGGGGCCAAATAAACTGCAACTTCCCCTCACAAAGAAATGGAGGCAGCTGGATCGTGGGACAGAGGCAGAGGCCAGGAGTCAGCTATGCATCAAGGAGACCTCTGAAAAGTAGACTAAAGACTTCATACTAGCAACCAAGCTACCCACTAAAGTTAACCAACAAAACTGAGCATGGAAAACAAACAAAACAATAGAAACATGACAAAATAAGGCAATAAAATGCCTCCAAACACTTCCAAGTCCCTGAAGCTGATCTAGGGAGCATTAAGGAGGAGGATATCAAAAACCATATAGCAAAAATATCTGAACATATAGCAATGGAGGTAACAAAGGAAATCAATAAGGTGATTGGTAAATTCAAAGATACAACTAAAAGATAATGGCAGTAATGAAACAAATGATTGCCGAGGCTACAGAAGATACTAACAAAAATATAGCAAAACATAAGAAAGAGATAGCACATTTTAGACAAAGTGAATTTCAAACCAAAACTGATCAAAAAAGAAAGACATGGGCCAGGGGGTTAGCTCGGTGGTTCTGGTGTCTGTCCTGCAAGCACAAGGCTCCAAATTCAATCCCCCATAGCCACATTATCACAATGGTGGGCGTGGTGACTCACGCCCACCAGCAGAACATGAATGCCAGCGTGGAAATGAATCAGAGTTCATTAAGAATTTTGTAAAATAGGAAATATTCAAAAGGAATGTGGTGGGGGGATATAATGAGGGGAAAGAATAAATATGACTTGGAA
Organism: Thryonomys swinderianus; assembly: GCA_004025085.1. NCBI lineage: Eukaryota > Metazoa > Chordata > Mammalia > Rodentia > Thryonomyidae > Thryonomys > Thryonomys swinderianus. Next base: position 3,013 of record PVIC010012175.1, on the reverse strand, counting down.
AGAAAAAGAAATAGCATGTACATAAGGGATAGGAGGTTAGGAGTGGGTAGGGATATGGGTAAAAATGAGAATTAACTTCTGTCATATACTAGTACATATTCCCCAGTGTTGAGTGTGATTGTGAACTGTCTATAAAATGTACCAATAAATAATTCAATTAAAAATAAATAGATAAATAAATAAATAAAATATTAAAAAAAGATGAAGTTCTAAACAGAAACTCAGGAGATTAAAAATACAGTTGAATGACCAATGTGAGGTCACTTGATAGAAATGCTATAGTTGGTGATCAGTTACCGAGAGATACCTTAGAAGTAATGAGGACTATGAAAAATGGAACCAATAGCTGCTAGATGACACAAATGACACTAGCATAAGATTCCAGTAGTTGAAAATGGTGAAAAACCGGAAGACAGAACAAAAGGTACACAAAAACTATTTATAGAAGTGGTAGCATAAAACTTTCCAGACAAGTAAACTGAGGCATACAGAACCCTAAATAATCTTGATAAAAGAAAAACCCATGATAAAACATAATTTAAATACCAGAAATCAACATAAGAACAGAATCCTAAAAGAGTTTAGGAAAAGCAATGAATCATTTAGTGAAGGAAAACCCATCCGAGCCAGAGCTCAGAGAAAAGTGTTTCAAGTTCTAAAAGAAAAAGGCTCCAGGGCCGGAGGGTTGGCTCAGTGGTTCCAGTGCCTGCCTCGCAAGCACAAGGACCTGGGTTCGATCCCCGGTAACCACATATAATGCTGGGTGTGGAGACACGCCCACCAGCAATCAACACCGCATACCACAATGCCGGACGTGGTGGCTCACGCCTGTAATCCCAGCCCTCGGGAGGCAGAGACAAGAGGATTGCTGAGTTCGCGGCGGCTTGCCTGGGCACCATAGTGAGCTCAGGGCCAGCCTGAACTACAAAGCGAGACCCTGTCTCCAAATTAAAAAAAAAAAAAGAAAAAGAAAAAGGCTCCCAACTTATCCTGGTCTAGCTTGTAAAACTATCTTTCAAAACTGATAGGGAAATGAAACATTTCCATGACAAACAATACCTATGAAAATTCATGACTAACACACCAACAGTCAAAAAAGTTCTCAAGGATATCCAAGTAAGAGACAAGGAAGTTGACAGTGCTACGAAGTCCATTACAGTGAATGCCTGAGGGAGGGCAAGCCATTAAATGGAAGGGAGAAAAAGGAAGGAAGAGCAGGAAAATAATACAATGACAGGAATAAATCAATACCCATCAATTATCATTCTTAATGTGAGTGATCTCAATTACCCAATCAAAAAACAGCAATTCGCAGAATGGGCCAAAATATAATTCAAGAGGATCCTGTATACAAGAAACTCATTTAAGCCAAAAAGATATTCAGAGACTAAAAAAATCAAAGGATGGCAAACAGTATTCTGCGGAACAGGAGCCCCCAAACAAGCAGAGCAGATAGCACATTTTAGACAAAGTGAATTTCAAACCAAAACTGATCAAAAAAGAAGGAAATGTGTTGGGATTTAGGTCAGTGGTTCTTACATCTGCCTTTACTGCAAGTACAAGGTGCCAAATTTGATCACTGGTAACCACAAATCACAATACCAGGCACATAATCAGTGCCACATACCACAGTGCTGGGCATGGTGGCTCACTCCTGTAATCCCAACTCTCAGGAGGCAGAGGCAGGAGGTCTGCTGAGTTTGAGGCTTGCCTGGGCTACATAATGAGCTCAGGGCCAGCCTGAACTACAAAGCAAGAACTTGTCTCAAAAAAAAAAAAAAAGAAAAGAAAAAGAAAGAAAAATGAAAAAAAAAAGACACTGTATCTTGATTAATAACAGAACAGGAAAAGATAATTATATATGTAGTAAAAAAGAAAGGACAAGTTTCACTGTTAAAACATTTCTTCTAACCTGGAATAACTTATCAATACGACTGAGAACTTTTGATTTATAACCAACTGTTTGTTAGTCTTGTACTTAATGGAGCATTGTTATGAAAGTGAACTTTAGAAGGTGACCAGACTAGAGGCTTATTTACCCTAAGATTCTGGTGGCTACACAGTCCAAACAGTATGGCTCCAGCCTCCTAGAAAGACTCCCTTAACTGCATCAAAATACAGCAAAGAATTAGAAAGGGAAACAGCCATGGGAAAAGCACCAAGAGGCATAGGGTAGCCTGTATAATAGCAACTCATTGCTATAAGACAGCATTAATCCAATGAAGAGAATAAAGTCTCCACAATGTCATTACCTCTAGGGTCTGCCTCTTAAAGCATCAAGAATCTCACCACCCCACTGGAGACTCGGCTTCCTGCTTAGAGATGTTTGAGGGAAAAACTACAACAAATGCTATCACTATTTCTATTTTTCCTAAAATTTGGTGAAATGAACCAAAAACAAAGGGAGAGACAAAAAGAAAGAAAGGTAGGAGATGAAATCAAGAAAGAGAAAATAAATGCTGTAAGTTTTGAAAAATGACAAAATATATCTGGAAATAACAAAATTATCTTGATGTTCTCAGCAAGTGTTAGCTATTAATAAAAAAAGTACTGCATTTTTATGACAACAAAAGCAAAGTAGAAAGTATTAGAAAGGAAAAGATATAAGTGAATGGGCATTTATGTTCTACAATCCTTTTTTTTTCACTGAGACTCAATACTCTGAGTATTGATTTCCCTCAAATTAATGTATAGTCTAGTTGCAGTTCAAGTAGAACCTGAATTGAATTATAGTACAGTCTTCAAGTATACCTCTGGTATTTCTGGAATCACACGGGCAAATATGCTGAGAAAAATGATAAAAGAAACTTGCCTTACAGATTTCAAAATCTATTTTAACATTATAGTAATTAAAACACCGAAGTACAGTCAAGCCAGCATCATAAAGTTAAGAACTTTGCAAAGGGTGTTTGTGCCTTGAATCATACATGATTCATCATAGGATAACTTGGTACTTCATTTCTAGGAAGTCTGAAGTGAGATGGTCAGGTGTACCTGTCACAGGCAGAAACCT
>PVIC010012174.1:13161-40269 GCA_004025085.1 Thryonomys swinderianus | reverse complement strand
AAGACCCAACTTTTACATAAACCCAATGTATTCTGAGATACTTTCTAAACAGAAAGAGAAGTTCCCTGTAAGAGAAATGCTTTCCTATTGCAGCAGCTAGACTAAATGAAAATCAGATTGAAAGTATTCTTGTTGTGACGCATATACACCCTGGTGGATGGGGCCTGGGGTCAACTGATGACCTTCTGTGTCACAAGAACGTCTGCTGAAAAGAGTATGTCCAGTTCCTAAGGCAGAAAAGGTCATTAAAGGACCTCCAGTCCTGGAAGGAAGCATCATACAGGAAAAAAACTCCTCTTTGAGCCAGGCCACATTCGCTTTAAGTCTTCTCTCTATAACCTACAATTCTGTTGCTTACTTTTGGACAATTTGTAGAACATTTCTAAATCTTACCTTTCTCATCACTAAAACCTGGTACTTTATGTGTCATTTACTCTTCTAGCCAACATTTCATTTTCATAGTCCATGTGCATTTTAACATTTCTCTCTAATTCTGCAGGAGAGACTTTGTTCTTAAGAGTGCCCGGCACTTTGGAACAGAGTAGCAAGCACTTTTTTATTGTCATTGTGAATTGCAGGTCACACCAAGTCATCCTTGAGCCACCTGCCACCTGCAGTATGAACATACTTGGACTTTTGCAGGATGGGAAGAAATGTGCTGCCCCACGTTTAAATCCTTAAATCCTGGTGTTTGCATTTATTAGGAGAGTGATGTATTCTGAGGCTGCTATGGGGAAAGTACTCAACCTAGTGTGCAGTACGCGGTGATCAGTAAGATTTGCAGGTGCCAAAGCACACAGTTGAGGTCTGAGACCCACACTCTCTCCCTTGGTTGTTACTCCCCCCAGAGAAGTAGAAGAGACTCCCTTGTCTGTCTGTGTACAGTGAACCTGTGCTCTGGCATCAGCAATGTATTCTGACTTTCCCTCCAACTGTAAAACCTGTGCTTCCAGAGCACACCCCACTTTGGCTTGTCACTCACCTCTCTCCTGCTTGAAGAAACCATGACTGCTCCCTTGGCCCACCTGAGGAATGCCCTATCTTACCCACAGACAACAGTTGCCTTTCATTCTCAGTCACAATGTAACTTAATCCGTTATGCAGGTAGGGCACAGGTTCTCCTCACAGGGCGTTAGGACTAGAAACCTTAAATTCACAGTGCGTGGTGTCTGACTTTATCCCAATAGAATACCTTGTCTGCAAGAGATTGAACTGTTTTATTTGGGAGTAATAAACCACAACAAAAGAGATGTAGAAATCATGGTTTTTAGTGGTAGTTTCAAGTTTACTAATCCTTATTTTATGAGATTTAATTTTCATAGATTTTACATTTTCCCATTCAGCCTATTGTCAGAAAAGAGAACAATTTTTGTGTTCTGTGCAGAGATAGGAAGGGAACAAATGAAAGTATGCTTGGCCCTTGCTAAGATAAGTGCTAGATTTATAACAAGTCATGGCAGGTTATGAGAGCTCTTAGGTTTATCATGATAAAATTATTACCTTACATGTTTTCCAAGGAGACTGTAGGAAATTATAGATTTATTTTTAATGTCATAGCGAGGTTAGAAAGCTAGAAAATATGAAGCCTGATTCTTTAAAAATTAATTATCAGTAATACATATGCAGAATAAAATTACATTTTTGGTAAAGTATATTTTTCTATAACATTTTATTATGACTCTGAAACTAAGGTTATACTTTCAGGGATCATTCCTATAGTTGGCTATGACTCTGAAACTAATTGAATATTATAATTTGTAAGTAATTAAAAATTTACCTGAAAATATGAGTTCTCTTGAGAGTATAATGGAAATTTTGTGTGATTACTTAATGTTTCCTACTTTTCTCTTGATTGCTATTTTAGGAAAGGATAGGTTATGGGTTTGTTTGGGTTTTTTTGAGACAGGGTCTCACTTTGTAGTTAAGGCTGGCCCTGAGCTCACTATGGAGCCCAGGCAAACCTCGAACTCAGCAATCTTCCTGCCTCCGCCTCCTGAGTGCTGGGATGGCAGGCGTGAGCCACCACACCCATCACTGTGGTATGTGGTATTGATTGCTGGTGGGCGTGAGTCACCACACCCAGAATTGTACGTGGTTACTGGGATTGAACTCAGGGTCTTGGGCTTGTGAGGCAGGCGCTAGAACCACTGAGCTAAATCTCCAGCCCTGTTTTTTTTTTGTTTTTGTTTTGTTTTGCTTTTAACAAGGCAAATGAAGAAGTACTTGAGCCAGAAAATACTACACAAAATCATCTACCTTTAGAAAATATATTTATCTTCCTTTCAAAGACCTCTAGGAGGTAGAATGAAGACCTGAGCATCCCCTCAACCCTGGTTTGATTATGTTAGATACTTGCTTGACTAGCACTCTATTCACTGTTATGTTGCTATTCACTACTAACTTTATTTTTTACATATGTAGAATTTACACTTTATTTTTTACATACACAGGATTCATGTATAGCAGTTAGCACACTTTCTGATAATAATTATGTGTTCAATAAAGGGTGGATAGTATTGCTCTATTAGCATTCTTTGCTGCCCCCGAATTATTGCAACATTATGAGGGTTTTTTTTTAATGTTTCATTTGGACAATTATTTCAATAACTTTTTAATTTTATATACTTCTGTATACATTGTTATGACTTGTATCTAAATGTTCTGATGTCCTTAGAGGTGGGGCTTTTTGGAAGGAGATGGATTTAGGGTATGTGAGTGGATTGAGGGATTAAATAAGTGTGATAAATAAGTCAGTCCACTGACTGGTTTAGCATAATTCTGAGTGGGGACAGTGGGAAGCTCCACCCTCTGTGTGGGTGGCAACCTCCAATAGGTTTGTGGTCTGGATAGATAAAACAAAAAGACAGGCTCAATGCTGCCGCCTGCTGCTTCCTGCCAGCCCTGCAATGGATTGTTTCTCCTCTGCAATTTCACTCTGTCTTGGAGCCAACTGACCATAGACTGAGACCTCTGCAAACTATAAGCTAAAATAAACCTTTCCTCCTTTAACTTGTGCGTGTTAGGTATTTTGTCCCAGCAACAAAAATATAACTGAGACATGCATCTTGTACTTTCTTCACATTTACAATTTTGATGAACCTGTTCTGACCATAGATTTTTGGAAACAAAGCTATTACCACACTGTAATTTAAAAGTGGTTATTATAGGGTAGAAATTTCTGGGAGTAAAAAATTATAACAATAATACAATTGTTTCACATTTAAATTATAATACATTTCATCATCTTTCCTTTGGATAGATTGCCAAAAGCTAGCTTTGTTATCAATTCTTTTCCTCTCTTCCTGCCTCCCTCCTTATTTTCAATTCCTTTAATGCATCAAAAATGGATTGGGTTTTAATGGACCACTGTATTTGTTGGTGGCATACTACTGTGAACAAGAAACAAGGCCTGAAGTCTCATGGAGTGTTAAATTTGGGGAAGAGACGTGACAGTTTCTTTAAGCAAGGAAAAGTATAACTTCAAAAAATGTTAATGCTATGATAAAATTAAAACAGTGATAGAGAGATGGTTACTTGCTTAAGACAGGTTGGTCAGGAAAGTTTTATAAAAATTGTCTAACACAAAAACTGTAGCTTTCAGGAATTTCTTAGTAAAAATTTCAAGTTTTGTTTTGTATCTTATTATTATTTAATAGTAACCTAAGTAGATCATGTTTATATTATCCATTCATACATTTTTAAGGGATATTTTTACTATAGTCACCATTCCAAGTTGCTAGATTCTCCTAGTTCTGATAAGAGAAATTCTTCAACATACTACAGAATATAGAAGGACTGCTGCTATTCTGAATATAAAATTTCTTAAACTGAACCTACTTTGCTTTGCCCTGCCCTCATTTTGAAGATTTCTTTGCTATTTTGCAACATCTATTAAAGAAAAAATTTGAAAGGAAAAAAAATGGAAACAAAGCTTATGTATATAGAGAGGGAGGAAGGGTTGAAGGGGGGCAGGAGAATGGTACAAAATAAGAATCAAGATATATTACGTACAAGTTCTCACTGATGAATGTGATCATAATGTATACTTAAAGTGTACCAATAAACTCAATTTAAAAAATTAAAGTTAAAAACATTTCTTAAACTTCAGAACAGTATTTAACACTGTACAAGTTACTGTGATAATATATTCCATTACAGTTTTGTCATAATTTCTTAGACTGTTTAGAAATCATTAATTATGTCAATGTGAAAATACTAAACTATGGATTGTACATTGTTTTACATCTACAGTCACCTATAGGTATTCAGGAGGATTGGCTTAAGATTCCAAGGATACCAAAGTCTATAGATGCTCAAATTCCTTACAGGAAACAATGTAGCATCTACACTCTGCATTAGTCATTTCCATGTCCCTTGGACAGAATATTGACACCCACAGTTTAAAGGAAGAGCATTTTATTTTGAGTCATAATTTTAGTGGATTCAGCCCATGGTTGATCAACTCTAAGGGAAAAAATCATGGAGGAAGAGGCATGGCAGAGGACAGCTGCTCACCCCATTTTAATCAGGAAGCAGAGAGAGAAGGGAGGGGCTGTGGAGTGAGTTATACCCTCCACAGGCACACTCCAGTGACATACGTTTTCTAACCAGAGCCACCTCCTAACACTACACTACACTATGAACACTTCAGTGGATCAATTTGGTGAAGAATGTAGAGCCCTATGATCCAATCACCTTCAGAAACCCACCTCTGAACAGAAGACTTTCAAGGTCCATAATACATAGAATCTACATATATCTTCCCTTATACTTTAAATTTGTTCACACGACTTACATTATCTGATAAAATGTGAATGCTGTGTAAATAATTGTACTATACTGTTGAGGAAATACTAACAAATCTGTGTATGTTTAGTATGTATGCAACTTGTTTTTTTTACACTTTTAATCTGAAGTTTAAGTCTACAATATGAAGGGCTAACTGCATTTTCACAGACAAAAATTTCAGCGAAACACTTATTTCAATTGATTTACACATGACAGAGTAATTAATCATTAAGAAATTTTCATTCTGAGGGGGTCAGAGGTTTAGCTCAGTGGTTCCGGCGCCTGCCTCACAAGCACAAGGTCCTGAGTTCGATCTCCAGTGACCACATACAATGCTGGGAATGGTGACTCAAGCCCACCAGCAATCAATACCACATACCACAGTGCCAGGCGTGGTGGCTCACGCCTGTAATCCCAGCACTCAGGAGGCAGAGGCAGGAGGACTGCTGAGTTCGAGGCTTGCCTGGGCTACATAGTGAGCTCAGAGCCAGCCTGAACTCCAAAGCGAGACTCTGTCTAAAAAAAAAAAAAAAAAAGAAATTTTCATTCTGAGAGGAAGGTGAAGGGAAAATTGTAATTTTCCAAGGAAAAACTAAAAAAGCACAATAATTAATATAAGTATATTTTAAAGATGAATGATAATAAGAATCAGTTCCCTGTGGGATTTAGACTAGGCTACATATACTCGACAGAATGAAAAGAAAGATAAATGCCTCTAGTCATCATAAAGACTCCTTATCAATTCCAACAACAACTATGTCCAGTGTGACTTTCTCCCTTTCATCTTACTGATATGGAAGCTCAGGATCAGAGATAGCAGTTCAGAAATTTTTCAAACCACAGTCTTGAGATTAGAAAAGGATGGAATCATATCTGGGCCTCTGATTCCAGGCATCCTAACTTCCCCATTAGAGCAAAGTGACATTTCAATACATTAAGAGATAGTAATATTGCATTGTTCAATTTTTGAGAGGCTGGCCATAACCTGGGGGAAATATTGGCTAGTGAATAAATATATTATTCAAATATATTTCACTTGATGTAGACTCATAATTCTATGTATTTTCAATAATTGAGCACTAGCATGCTATTTTCATTACAAACATACACCAATTAAAAAAAAGTCATGTTGACTTGAGAATCAAGAAAGAAGATATTTCAATCTATCATTCCTTGACTTACCTTTGTCTATAAAGGATGATTCATTTTCAGATCTTTCACTGATCTCAAATGGGCTTTATTCTTTAAAAATTATTTACATACATTAAAAGAAGTCCAGTAGATTTTTGTTCTACCAATAGTTTTGAACACATTTGAAAAAAATAAAACAAGCAAACAAATCATGATTCCATTAAGAAAATTGTGCATATAAATATACATATGCATGTGTTTATGTTCATTTAGAAATTGCAATAAAATATGTGTATTGATAAAACTCTTTGTAAGGAAAGATGATACAGACATTAATTTCTAAATTGAATTATTTTGATAAAAATTTAATAAGAAAAACTGCAACTCCCCAGGCCGGAGATTAAGCTCAGTGGTTCCAGCACCTGCCTCGCAAGTGCAAGGTCCTAAGTTTGATCCTGGTAACCACATAGAATGCTGGGCATGGTTACTCACACCCACCAGCAATCAATACCACATACCACAGTGCCAGGCATGGTGGCTCACACCTGTAATCCCAGCACTGGGGAGGCAGAGGCAGGAGGATTGCTGAGTTCGCAGCGGCTTGCCAGGGCTACATAGTGAGCTCAGGGCCAGCCTGAACTACAAAGCGAGACCCTGTCTCAAAAAAAAAGAAAGAAAGAAAGAAAGAAAGAAAGAAAGAAAGAAAGAAAGAAAGAAAGAAAGAAAGAAAGAAAGAAAGAAAGAAAGAAAGAAAGAAAGAAAGAAAGAAAGAAAAAAGAAAAGAAAAACTGCAACCCCAGATAAATCAGAATGACTACCATAAGTCCCAACTAAATGCTGTCATTAAATACATAAATAAATTTAATTTTATGCTAAGTAGCCAGAAGAGAGTGGATTTTACTTGTAATTCCAATAAATAACCTTTTAGAAACTATCTGACTTAAAAACCCTCTTGCCACTAAAACTTCCAAGGACTCACATCTTGTCAGGCTGCCTTGAAATAATTTGATGCACATAGAAGAAAGGCAGGTTGCAAAGTAAATTGTTGCCTACCATTCACTTATGAATGAGGCACCAAAAATTGTACATCCATTCTTAGATTCCTTATTGCTCAAATCTCCTTTATAATAAACCAAAACTGAAATATAGATTGTATTACTTACGAGTGAGTAATGCCTTCTGATTAGACCTTTTTGAGCTTCTGTGTTAGACCTCATATTAACAACATTATTTCAGAAATTTGCATCAACTGGATATTGAATGAGCTCTTGCAAGTTTCTATTCTAAGTCAGACAGATCAAGCAAAGACATGGAGTAAAAACAAAACTTCTAGTCTGGTGAGGGATAGGTTATCAAAATAGTTCAGATAATTTTTTTTTAAATTTTGCTTTTTCCTCCCTAAACACTCAGATATTTTAAATGATTTTTAAACTGTTTTAATTTCCCCCTTAAACTTTACTGTCAATTTAGCTATCATTTTGAAAGTATTGCAATGTATCTTCTTATATCATTGCATGCTTTCTGTAACACTTGGGACTCTGGGCTAGTGTTTGGGACCTGAATGTTATGTTTACCCACTGAAGGGTTTTAGCAAAGGGGTGGGACAAAGAGAATGAGAGACAAATGCTAAACATTGTGCCAGCTAATTGGTGAACCTAACAAATGCTCAGTGATCTTCACAAGTTAGGTCTGCTGTGCCATGAGGGCTTATGTGTGAGGATGGTCTTTCTTGAAAAATTGAGTAATATTTGTGTTCTTGACAATAAATGCTTAAAATCAATACAGAGAATTGTTAGCCTGGAAACCTGTTACTGGTCAAATTTTTATTTTCAAACAATTCTCAGGAACTGTATTTTCAGAGATGCTTTCTCCCTTTGAGATGATCTACTGCATGCTTAGTAACTGCTCAACCTTAAAAATAGTTTTTTCCATTCTTTGGAGCTTGATCCCCTGGGTCTGTTCTACTTGTCCTATGTTGTGTCTGAAGTGATCTACAGTGATGAGAAGGAAAATTGTATACATTTCCTTCCCTAGATACATTCCAAGCTTAAAAGAAATTGTCACCCATCTCCTCACCCCTTCCCTGTTCCCCCCTACTGCATAAAAAATCATGCAAGTGGTGATGGCTTCTCGGTGCCACTGTACCTTGTGGGAGCAGCCATGGTGGGTCGGAGAGGCGCCATGATGGAGATGATCAGGAAAGGAAACAAAGATAAGTGGAACCTCATTGCCTGTGCATTCGGAGGCAACTTTTAACCACTCAGAACTTTTCTTCTGACTGACGGGAAGGAAGAGCAGGAAGGGAAGCTGGGCTGTGACAGCTGCTGACACCAACCCCTACTCTTCCTCCCTCCCTCCCTCCAGCAGGGTGGAGGAGAGAATGGCCTTAGCAGCCCCCAGCAGGCAGGTGCACCTGGACCCAACTTTTTAAGCTTCTCTCTCTTTAATATTCAGCAGTCTTCAGTCAGATGTGGACTGATTGGGACCAAGTATACAGCAAATGTATTACAACTTAAATAAATATTCCAGAGAAAACATTATGCTATTTCCTTTGGTTCAGAAATGCATTTCTTCCTCTTGGGCTCAAATGGTCTTCTCTCATCTTATCAAATGGCTTATTGATTTTCATTAAAAGCTAAAGATAGGTAATATTTTCCTTTACAGAATTATAGTTGCCAATGAGCAGTTTCTACTCCTAAACTATTAGATAGCAGCAGTCACCATGGCAACCAAATAGAATGCTGTAAATTATTTCTTATAACATTTTTGGAATTTTACCTAAAGTGAATGGTAGATAAACTATTTACATACTAAATTTAGACTATTTGTGCAAATTATAAATAGTATGAACAATAAACAGCACTACTAGTTAATTAGAACTGTGAGTCTTATTTTAGGGGCATTCACATAAATTATGGATATCTATACGTATTAGTATGAGAAAAATGGCATGCTATGATTCATATTTCTACAGTTTATTGAAAATTTAATTTTATGCCATTGAGATAAGGTGCATTAAATTAGAATATAGTTTTAGAAGTCATGTATGTGAATAATGAGAAGAAAATATTTATAAACCTAATTTTTGATGTTTCTAAAACTAGACTGATATAAGTACCCTCAGTGAATTATTTTTTAATAAGTAAAAACAGGAAATATTTGTTTTTTGAGACAAGGTCTTGCTTTGTAGCTCAGGTTTGGCCCTGAGCTCATTATGTAGCCCAGGCAAGCCTCGAACTCAGCAATCCTCCTGTCTCTGCCTCCTGAGTGCTGGAATTACAGGCGTGAGCCACCACTCCCGGCATTGTGGTATGTGGCATTGATTGCTGGTGGGCATGAGTCACCACACCCAGCATTGTATGTGGTTACTGAGAATCGAACTCAGGACCTTGTGCTTGTGAGGCAGGTGCTGGAACCACTGAGCTAAATCTCTGGCCCAAAACAGGAAATATTTTAATAAAGATTAAATATTCATCTTTCTATAAAATTTCATACTTTAAAAGTATTGCTTTTATTCTTCTAATTCATTTTTCTCCTTTTCTTCCTTCTTCCTATTTTCCTTCCATTCTTTCCTTTCCTTTCTACAATATTAGATAGTAACTCATGTTATGTATTAATATAATTTTATGTATGAGTCTTATTTTGATCCCAGTTTTACAAAAACACACAAATGCATGCACAAACACACATAAATAAAGAGGAAGAGGGAAAGGAAGAGAAAGAGAAGGAAAGGAAAAAAGAAAGAATTTTTTCAAAAATATTAAGGAAATTTAGAATTTCTCTTATATTTGAATTTAAAGACAAAATTTAAAATATGACACATATGGGATAAATTAAAAATTAAACCTTTCAAATGCCGGACGTGGTGGCTCACGCCTGTAATCCCAGCACTCAGGAGGCAGAGACAGGAGGATTGCTGAGTTCGTGGTGGCTTGCCTGGATTCCATAGTGAGCTCAGGGCCAGCCTGAACTACAAAGCTAGACCCTGTCTCAAAAAGCAAAAAAAAATTAAACCTTTCAATTCAGATAATATATTTTTTAGCTTGTAGTTCAGTATGATTCATAGCATTTTAAAATTGATTATATTTATAAACATTTTATTCTAAATCCTAGTGAAATGAGTGACCGTGGTAGTCATTTTAACTGGAGACATCTTGTTTTTCTTAGTTTGTGCTTTTAAGATATCTCTGCTATTATTGAATGGCCTTTCATATTTCATATTACCATTTTAGTACTAGTTAAATCTTTATTTACCAAACATAAATTTTCCTGTGCTAATTGCAAATGAAGGAATCCCATTGCCTTCCTGATCTTTAAAAAGCCTCTTAGTTTACATATGATCCTCAAAAGTGTAATCCTCTAGCAGATCCCAAAGTATGACATTAAGCTTCATATAAAATATATATTATAGAATAAATACCATATTGCTTCATGTGCCTGAATAGCCATGGCCTATTTTTAACATCAAGAGTCTCAAGCCTTTTACTTTTGGAATTTGTTGCTCACTCTAGAAGGGAGACAGTACCACAGATGCTCCATTTCCCCTTCCTGCTCAAAAAGTTCCTGTTTCAGGCTTCATTGCATCTATTGAACAATAGGTGACAATGTTATTGCATTATATTTTTCCTTCTTCTCGTCTTCTTCTTTCTTCTTTCCTCCTTCCCTCTTCCCCTGGCCCCTTCCCCTTGCTGTCGTTCTCATTGCTGTTGACAGTCCTGAGAATCAAGCTTCGGGCCTCCAACATGCTAGGCAAGTGCTCAGGCCAAAACTATGTGACTGTCGCTGATGAATATCTATTGCTCTGGAACATCTCTGCCTTGAAACCCTGCCTGCATGTTTTAGGAACCACTGGTCTAGGGTACAGTGAGTGATAGACGTGATCATTTCTGTTCATTTGCATCAATTTAGTATGTATACAATAGACAGATTTTCGATGAATTCAATAGAGGATATGAGTTAATCTAGTTAAGATTTTAATCAGTAGGATACATAGGAAGTTTTATTGATTCATCTATCACCCATTCAACACATGCTTGTTGAGCACCTACTGTGTTCTAGGCCCTGGGTTGATTTGTTGATGGTGAACAAGATAAAGAGAGATGTAGCTTTCAATACATTGGTGAGTTTGGCAGATAGTGGTTAAGCAGTGTGATGGAAAAAGTAAAAGAAGCAAGGACCCTGAATGAGTTACTCTTTTTAATCTCAACTAAGGTATAAATACTTCTCTGTAAAAAGTTGAATTTGTAAGGGGGGGTGTAGACTCTGTAGAGCACTTAACAGCACACCTAGGCACGTGGAAGCCTTCTTCTTTTGTGTCAAGATCCAATAGTGCCCTGGAGTCTTTGTCCTGCTGTTGTATTGCTATAAAAAAGAGGCTGACCTAAGGAAGGATATTAGACATTGACTAGGGTCCTGTGAGGCAGGGTTGCTTTTAACACCTCCTCTCATGGAAATGAATTTTAAGGCAGCAGGCAGGTTCCAAGGCCAGGCAAGATCTGATCTTAGGGCTATCAATTACCAGATGTTTGTTTTTCTATAAAATGGAGCAACCCTAGGAAATGTTGGATTTTAATTTAATTCAGCAAATGTTCATTTACATCCATCATCTAAAAGGCTCTTACATGTTTGGAATTTCTGGATGATATGGTTGGGCCTCAAACAAGAATCCACATGAGAGAATTACCCCTTATATGATGCTGGTTTCTGACAGATTCACTTAACACTGTTAGATTAATTGCAATACCTGCACATGTTTCTGTTTATTAAAGCAAAAGCAAAGAAGGGAAAAACAACAAAATCTACTACATAATATACTGCAGAAGAATGAGTCCCCTACAGTGAATACCTTAGGTGAATAGAATCATGCAGCCAAGGTTCCATGTGTTTGTGAACAAAAATAGCAAAACATAATCTTTTGTATCTTTCAGGCAAAGCTAGTATATATAGAATAGGGTCAGCTATGGTTATTAAACAAGAATGCCTTAAAAGAGAAAATGAAAATTTATATTCCTTAGAACTTATCTTAAATTTCTATAAACTATTATGGCTCATACATATGATAAAAATATGCAGTAAAAATAAATTGCACCTATCTAAATTCTTCTTCCAAGTTACCCTAAAACTGCAAAGGATTGAATCTTAATGTGGCTACATGTAAGCAAGGCTGCACTTCATGACAAGCAGATCAAAGCTTTGGAGTAAAGCGGGCATTGCAAATATGCTGTTCCAGCGCACACTGGCTCTATTGAATTAGATGTGGTAGATGTGACACAAAGCCACACCACTCCTATACAGTTACGTTTATAGAAGGCACAAATATTATGGAAATTGTGTGGCTATGCATTGTATTGTTATGGTGTTGAGAGTTGCTGCTGTTCATGCTTATGATACTACCTGGGTATAAAATTGGATTGAAAAAGCTGAAGTGTGGACACCATTCTTAGTTTCAGTGCATCTACTTTCACTCATTGGATTCTGAGTCAAGATTTTGGACTTATGGGCTATGTTGGTTCACTCTGTTGGTGTCATAGAACACAGGGTAGATTTATAGAAAAAATAAATTTGTTTTGCTTAGTTCTGGAGGATAAGGAGTCCAAGGTCAAGGGACTACTGCCAGTTAGAGCCTTCTTGGGCAAGAGAGAGTAAGGAAAATAATTTTCAGCCTCAACTTCTATTGAATCTGCATTAATCCATGTCTAAGGGAGGCATGCTCATGAACTAAGTAAGTATCTCTCAGTAGGTCCCACCTTCTGATCCTGTTGCATTAGGGATGAAGACTCTAGTGCATACTTTTAGGGTGGCACATTCAAACTGTAGCACAGCCTTCCTTCACAGACTGCTCGGTAGCTGTCTTCAAAATGAACAAGCTATCAGCAATTGCTGCTCATTAATGAACTGTTTTCCTTCGGGGCTACAAATGAGGTTTAGCTTTCTGCCTAAATCCTACCTACTCCCACACACACAAGTTAGTGCTAATGACAAAAATTGTGTTAATAGCTCCAGTCCTGTGGGAACTTTAAACTAGGAGGACAGAGAGATAAGTATCAGTGTTCCAGTAGCAGTCTGTGAATATGGTACTAAAAGTATTTCCCCAATAATCATGCAAGAAAGAGTATGTTCCTGTGGATTTTCAGATGGACTGAAGAAACACAAGACTGCTCTCCCCTGGTGCAGTAAAGCTTAGAGCTCTTATTTTGCCTTGGGAATATGAAGCTCCTCAGGCTGAATCCTGGAAAGTAGGTGAGATCAGGGAAGCAGATTGAAGATATGAAGCAGCTCTCTGAAGAGCACACCTGGAGAAACCCATTCTGTTTGTGTCCATCCTTTGCCCAGGTCATTTCCTCTGAGCTCCCACCTCCAACCCCATAAAACCACTACTTCAAATGCAATGGGGATCTGAAAAAGCCTTGTCTGACTTATGTGTAACATTTTTCATGTACTTCATCTCTTCTTCCCCGCCTTAGCCCTCATTACCCTACACCCCTAGAGTTCCTGATTAAATCACTGGGGGCAGAAAGAGCATTCACAGTTTTATGAATGCTCACCAAAGATGAAAACCTCCAGCCAGCCTTGGCACACACTGTCTGAGCTGTGACCTTCACAGGTGGTGACATCTCGGGTTTGCTCATTGTCTTAGCAACAGCATATGTGTATCTGATAACCAGTATTCTGTTACTATCTACTAAGTGAAACTAATTTTTAAGCAATTAAAATCAGAATTAAAGTCCTGTGCTCCAATCTGTCAAAATCATTATTTTAAACTGACCACTAATTAGTCAGCAATACTTTGCAAAGCATTCATCATATAATAATGAAGATGTTTTGGCTAGTATATGTAGATTGCCTGGCACAGGAGAAACATCCAGTATCAAGTTTTCACTGTTATGCCTGCCTAACACAGATCACTGGAGTCTGCTGTTGTTTTTAACTGGCCACTAATTAATTTGTTGGATTTGGAAAGTGTGCTTTGATATAATTTTAAAGATGTATTTGCTGAGACTGTATCAAATATCTCTCACTACCAATGTCCAGTAACCATAGATTTCCTTCTCCTTTCTCTGATGACATTCATGTTCTCCAGTTATCTTCCTAGTGTTCACAGTGTTAGCCAGGTTAGAGACTGATTGTGTATTTGTCACTTCTTTTTTTTCAGTTGCATCTTTAATTTATCCTCTTCTTAGTATTTTGTAGTATGGTCTTTATGCAACAAGAAGAAATAGCAAATGTTGTAGAATGTATCAGAGGATTTTTCAAAAAATATGTGCACTTACGTTATGTATGTCTCTATATACATGTATATATGCATGCATACAAAGATAAATGACAGAACACTAAAAAGCAAATGAAGTAAAATGTCAATAGTAGATGTATCTGGCTAAAAGAGATGGCATCTGAGTATTCTACTGTTTTTATTTTTGTAACTCTGGACATTTGAAATTGTTTCACAACAAAAAGTTTTTACAAATCAAACAAGCAAATTTTTGATGGTTTTATAGATTTTAGTCATCAGTGTACAGGGTATAAATGTTTTCTGCTTAGTTAGGAATAAAGTGATGTTTATGATGAGTGTGAGAATAAAATAAAGATGTCACTAATTGTCTCCTATAGAATATGTGTATGTCTGTGTGTGATGGTTTGAATTTGCATGTATTTGTCATCTCACCAATGACTAACTCATGTTAGCTCTAGTAGTAATCAAATGTTCCAGGGACTCAGCTGTATTTATTAGCACGTGCTTGCAGCCTGCATTAATGGACTGAGATTGTGCCAGATCACTCATACTCAGGACACAGAGTCTCTGCTATCTAGTCACTCGACAACATTTATTGAGTCCCTTGCTCTCTTGAGGGTGCCGAAATGACTTACTATTGACTATGCCACCATGTCTACTAGAGATGCCACTGTTGCCAAGGGACCATAATTTCTGAGTTAAATTTTGGTTTTTGAGTTAAATGCCCTGGCTGGAGTTACTTAATGCACATTCCACTAAATGCTACCGGGTTTATAAGCTATGAAGAAATACTTGTTTTTTATGTTCCATAAAATTTAACACTTTGATCAAGCTCTTTTCCCTCTTCTTTCTAGAAATTCTCTCTCTCTCTCTCTGTTTCCGTGAGTCCGTGTGCCAGTCCTACTCCAACTCAGACCGCTTGCTCCTTCCACCCCAGGCCCACTCTTGTGTCCTCAGTTCTTCTGGTTTTTCTCTGTTCAGCAACTGGTTTTATGTGACACAGCCTGTGAACCAAGTGCAGACATACTGCACAATACTGCTCACTGATGCTTCAGGTGTGACTCTTAATAATGCAGCAACAGGAATTTGAGCAGCAAAAGCCGAAGACACTTCCTATAGCTCTTAACCTCAGTTCATTTAAGAACTTTAACTTTTGAAGTGTCCTGTGTTTTCTAAAAATTTTCACTATTATGATGTCACAGGGAAGAAATTTATTTTCGTGCCTTTTTGTTGCACAAATATAGAGGAGAGTCTTAGTATCTACTCCCTCATAATTGTTGGTCACCTTAGTTTGCTTTTCCCTGGAGGTAAACATGCAGGAATAAGAACTATAACTCTTAAATATTATCAATTTAGAGGATTTAAATAATGTCTAACAGAAAAGGGAGAAATGTTTTATATAGGATAAGTATACAGCCCCACTTATAACTGGAAAATACCTTTTGGTATTGAAAGTGATCTTTACCTGTGACTGCTCTGAAGCAGATTCCTTCCAGATTTTTGGATCATTGAAAATTAAATGAAAGATGACTTGAATATGTAATTGGAAAATTCTTTGGGATCTCAGTGGAAAAACTGGCTGTGGACACTGCATTGCACATGGTCTCTTGGTGCCTGGCACATGAGGGTTTTATTGCATTGCATTAGATTCTTACAATTGTTAAAGTTTTCCATGACAATCAATTTGGAAATGTCGCTGTCAAACTTACTACAAATTATAATCAGAGTGAAAGAATTGGTATTTCAGGGCAAACTTACCCTAGTATATAAAAGTTTTATGAAATTTAACTCTTTATCTTATGTAAATTGAAGTTGAATCTCGTGATAGTCCTAGAAGGTTCCGGCCTTGCCTGACCTCCCTCTAGAATACATTGCCTGGCGTTAGATTTAACCAGTAGGCTTGGTTGGCAAAAAGTCATGTCCAAAGGATGAGTAAGGATGTAGTTTCAGTATTAGTGACTATCCAAGGCCATCTTTGCTACTACCACTATAATAAAGTCTGAGAGGGATTAATTTATAAGAAATGTAGAATTATTTCTCACCATTTTGGAGGCTCTAAAGCCCATACACATGACACTGGCAGAACAACATCTGGTGAGGAAAGCTGTCTCCTTCCTGGATGACACCATGTTGCTGTGTTCTCTGGAGGAATAACACTGTTCACACAGGGCAGAAAGGTAAAGTAGTCTGACCCTGTGTATAGTCTTTTACTAAGGTCTTAATCCCATTCATGAGGCAGAAACACTTATGACCTAATCACTTCCTCAAGGTTCTACTTCTTAAGCCTACTACTTTGGGGATTAAATTTCAACATAAATTTTGTAGGAAATGCAAACATTCAAACCATAGCACTGTCAGTATATCCAGCCTCAATGTGTGGATAAAGGCTCATCCTCAGTACTAGTGACAAATCACCCAGTTCCCCAGAGCAGGCGAGGATCCATTGTCATTTCTGCGATGTCTGTACAGGTGCCACTACCATAAGCACCCTGTGGCTTAGGGCCTTGTCTACATCTCATCCACCAAGATGAAAGTCCTTCAAGCCCACCTGCCCTCACACCATGCCAGCCCTATACTGGAGGCCTCCTGGTGGCTGGAGCTTCAGCAAGCAGGCTTTGTGTACCTGTTATATCCATGGAATCACTGTGATCTTTCTGGGGCTTGGCACGCCTGAGAACCCTTGGGCTCATCTGACTGGCCACAAGGCTCTTTTTCCATGAACTGCTGCTGAACTCTGCTGGCTTGTTGTGGATATGATAATTACTCTCTGTGGCCTTTCCAAGGACAAAGATTATAGGTCCCTCTGCTATGAGACCAGGGTCACCTCAGTTCTATGACGTCAGATCCTAGGAAAGGAGAGGCCAGGATGCAGAATTGGGTTACTTTCTAAAGATGCATGTTAATGCTCAGCCACCTGTGTCTGGAGGGGGTCCTCTGTCCATGATGAGAGAGTGGCTGGAAACATAGTCCTCAGTGGCCATTTTCCGAAGAGAGCCTGGGTCCCCATCTGATGATATCCTTAGTTTTGTAAAATGCAGTGACTAGGAATTTAAAAGCTGAAACTTTTTTCCTCTAGTTTTGGGTTGTACCAATCTTTCCTTGAGGCAGCCAAATCTAGATGCTTCCCAGAAAGAAAAAAATGTCAGGAGTTATAGGGTTCAACCAGGAAAGTGCAAAGAAATCCAGCCAGTCTTCAATGCTACCAAAGACATGGCCACGGTAATCAGATTAGAAGCTCCCTTATCAGGCTAATTTTTGAGTTGGGCTCAGTTCTTCTGTGACAGAAAAGTACGTATGAGGCATTTAAAAACCTGACCACTACACTGTAATAGCATCATAATATGGCACTGTGAGAAGCCAAAAAATGGTTTGGATAAGGTATTCATCTCACCTGATAAGCTGTTACAACCTTCTGGCTTTTGATGCACTCTTTGAGCTGTTTTTCATCAGGATAGTTATAGTAATGAAGAACTCTATATTGTTCTATAATGTACATTCTATTTTAAGTCTGTGCAGATGATACCAAATTTTCTACACCATTGATCCATTAAAAAAAAATCTTTCCTTGAAGCTGCCTGCCCCTAATCAGGCTATTATATTCAGTTTTTCATATAGTTTGACAAATTGAAAACCCAGCTCTAAATACTTCGGGAGTTTAAAAATAGAAGTGTTTTATTTGAAATCATACTGAGTTGCCGCCTTAAGCAATAAAAATGAACTTTAGAGCTTGTTAACCTAGATCTCATGGACATCCTTTCTGTAGTAACATGAGAAGATCGTCATTTACCATCTAAATCAGCCTCATCAGAGCAGCCTTCTCCAGCCACATTTTAGAGTTAGAGTAAACTGACACATTCTATCTGCTGTGATTATCCAGCCTGATGTGTCATTTTCTTGTGCACTTGTATTTTGAATATGAACAACAGTCTTTAGCTGACTTTAGCATTCTACAGGAATTGTATACATGACTTCTACTTATATCATCATCTACCAAATATATAACTGAGCTTGTAGCCTGATTATTTTGTTTCAATTGTTTCTTAGACCATTCTATGTGCACTTACATACTTTATACTCATTAGATGAGAATGTTGGAGCCTACCTTTTTCGAAGTACAGCATAAACCATTGATAGACTTTGATTACTATACATTTTAATATATTCTAATGATAATGCATGTTGCCAAAAGCATAATGAGCTGATAGACAATATACTGATGACCTGGAATTTTATTACCTAAAATAAAATATGTCAAATTGATTAGAATGGTCTGTTACTTCTGGAAAATTAAGTGACAGATATTGTAGAGAGAAATAACTAATTATTAGAACTGAGATCAGTTAATTAGAGATTAAAATATATTACTTTGAGAGATATTGCCATAAATTGTAATTTATCAATGAACATAAATCCAGTCTACTTTTGAAACACAAATGCTACTTTATATCCTCATTATTTTCTTTCAGTCCATAAGAATAAAAGCAAGAGATACTGAAGTGATAAAATTTGCCTACTCTGATGAGATGTCTAAAATTTGGGAGTTTAAGGAACAATGGGAAGTTGGTTCTAAATCTGCAGTCCTTACCAGCTATGTTGATAGATTTTCCCAATTTTTTTTCAGATCATCAGATTCTATGAACAATAATTCCTCACCTCTTACTATCAGCATTTAGATACTCTACTACTTACTTTTATTTATTTATTTAGGTTTCTTTTAACCTAATTTTGACAACAGATTTTGTCCCAGTGTACTTCTGCTCTTTAAAACCACCCCACCAAGGACTCTGCTTTTCTTTAGGGACTTAAATCTCTGTCCTTAATTAAGATTATTTGCACAAAGGAACACTTCTATCTTTCTGCCTCTGCCTGTCTCCACCTCTCCCCAACACACACGCACACACACACACACACACACGCACACACGCACGCACGCACACACACACACACACTCTGCAGAAAAGAGGTCCAGTCCTGTGACACTGTATTTGACTCTGAGCAAGGATGATGGTATTTGCCAAACTTGGGCATTCTCCTGGGTCTTTATGTGACATAACTGGTGATTTGACATCAGTGTGGTGGGACTCAACCAACAGGCTGTGTTGGAGAATTGTCCAACAATCTGTGGTACATGGTCTATTTATTCATCAGGCCCCATCCTCTTGAAGACCTCTTTGAACTGAAAATCTCAGTGATGTAGGGATCTTGATACCAGGAGCTCAGAAAAAGAAGCAGCAACCATGTAGAAGCATCTCCTTGGTCTTGTCTCTGACTCCCAGACTTGGTTGCTAGATACACCATTTTTCAAAGCAATAATTAACTTACTATTGACTTTTGCCTAAAGAGACTGCCCAATTGCTGGAGACTGTGGACATTTGGCCTGGCACATTTTAGAGTGGGTCAGCTTAGGCTTAGTGTCTAGAAGATGAGAGGGGGCCCAACAACACTTGCTTGTCAAAGGGACATGATGTATTCGCCCAGACTATAGTAGCATTGAAATTTACACAAGAAATTTGCTACCTACCAGGGGAAATTTCTCTTCCACTTTTCCACCTGAGGTAAAGGTGGTGATTGGGTGGGACCCATAATTCACAGAAGTACCCCTAAATTCCCAAGCCTGGCTCCAGAGTGATTGGGCTCAAGTGAACCTCCTTGGTGTGCATGGCGCTGCTTCCACCACTGGCATCTCCCCCACTGGGCAGAACTAGAGGTGGGCATGGTTGTCCCATGCATACTCAGACCTCCAGACCTTTCTCAGGTCCAACTGGTACTTCTCTTAGAAAGCAGGATTACATTTTCCTAACTCCTTAAACTGTTGCCAGTGGCCTAGCTGATTGGTTCAACACGGGAAGAAATTGCAGACTGGCAAATAAAGCATACCTCTTTGAGGGTTGCACACATGAAAGCAAATTATTGCTAATCATCTGGGCCATAAATATGCCCCCAGAACTAGCCTATTCTCAGAGGAGTCTGACTGTGGTTAGGCTGCTGACCAAGCCTGCAATGCCCCTGTGGCCACCATGGCTATCTGCATCTAATGTCACCCACTGAGCACAAAGACTGTCTTGGACAGTGGCCTACCACTGCATGCCAAATACATAACCATTCGCATCCATTCCTTTGTGCCTTGCCCCTCTCTTGTGCCATAATTGACTTTTGGTCCTATTTTGGCTATCAGTGCGGCCTCACCCAGCACTGCATTGATTTTTCCAGGTGCCAGGGTAGCTTTTCCCATCTGAGCAGCTGTCCCCAGCCCCATTCTGCATTAATGTGTTCCTGTTCAAGGATTAAGTTTGCAGCTTGACAATGGCCAACCTCATACCACAGAGTCCTAAAGGAGTGTGAGGTTTGGCCCTCTGTGCTACTCATCACACGCTGGCTGGCAGCAGGTGTTTCAGGCCCCAGAATAACCTCTTCAAAACTGGACTCAAAAAGTTCTGACTTGTGTCTCTTCCTGGTCACACTTCAGTAAGACCATTTGGTCACTGAGCATGGCTGTCCCCATGGATCATTCTTCTCTTAATTGTTTCCTGGATAATAACAAGAATGAAGGCCAGCTTGGTCATTCTGGACTTGATGCCCTTGCTTGACAGTGCCCAAGCCTGCCTTGGGAACCAAGGAGATTCATTCTAACTCCAATTCAGCCACCTAGAGTGTCTTAGTGTGTCAGGATGGACTGAGATGATTAGTACAATAATCTCTGGCTGAAAATTAAACCCACTGAGCCCCTATAGTGCTTTATATAAACCAATGGTTCTCTAGTTGTATAGTAAAAATGCTGTGTCTTCCAAACATGACCTTCCATATGAATGTCTGGAGGATCAGGGAGCATTGGAAATGGAAAAAAAATGTTACTATCACAGAAGTGGACTCCACTCCAATATTTTTGGTGGAAGAAGAATACCACCTTAACCTTCAGGAGCTAGAGACTGAAGGACCTTAGTGGACTTTATCCTTTGCAGTCATTCCTGATGTCTGTATTATTAGGAAGAAAAGCATTGTGGTGGTGCTCAGCCAACTATTACGAACACCTTGAATTTAACAGTCTGCTGTACTGCCATCCATTAACAGACAGTTCTAAACATGACTAGACTGCCTTTGCCTTTAACTTACCAGGACGGGCAATCTATTAGAAATCCAGGGAAGTCCCTGGTCAAGCTGCTAATGTAACAAACATAATGAGGGAGAATGATGTCTTTCCACCACTCCTTCAGAGCTAAGGATATCACCGTTCACTTATTCAAGCTGAATTGGCAACTTTACATTTTACCAACTATTCATGAGGCCACAACACAGCCATTGTGAAAATATACTTCTCAATTCAGTGGGATCCAAACATCCAGTAAGCCCAGCCTGAGGACACCAACAGTGGTAATCAATGTTTTTCTCTTCAGTGGTGCCAGATTTTCCACCAATCTGTGCTGTCTGTGTGAGAGTCAGGCAGTGAGCTACTTTATTTCCTTTACATATCTTGGGTGATTACAAGAATTGAAGTAAACCAACTGATCATGTCCTACTAGAATGATTATGGAATTTTCCATGAAAGATGCTGCCCGTGGTGACCCTTACCCTGTGAAAGTTATCCATATGATAGGTGTCATCCAGTCAGAGAGATGATATGGAATCTGTCCTTGACTTTACTGAAATAATGAATACCGCTGCCCTGTAACACAATCAAGTCAGCTCTTTCTCACTGCCCAAAATTGTTGAGTGACAACACTGCACTACACATACCCCTTGTGGGTACAATTAATCACTAATGTGATCATTAATAACTCAGGACAAGTAGAAATTAGTTATTGGCAGTAATAAAAGTGTAATGTGCCAAATGGATCAGAGCTGGATAGATGATTATTCTTTTCTGATCTGATTTTGATAAAGTACAGCTGCTTGGCCTGGTACACATACTGACCTCAAATGGGATGAACCTGCTTTGCATAATAAAAATTTCTGACAAACATAAAGATATTTCTACACTGTCCTCCCTTAATCCCAGAACTATATCAGGAATAACATATGCACAGGGTGTCAAAGAATATGCCTTAATCCAGTAAGCACTTCATTCTTTATTATGCAGTTAGAAGTGCAAATGAGTATAAAGTATGTCTTGCTTTCCATATGAGTTCATTACAAAGGTAGAACCAAGCTAAGATAATTAATATAATACTTTTGTATTGTTATTTAATTATATTGTCACAATGGAAGCAAAAATAAATAATACAAAAATTTGGAAAAAGTTATTAACTATTGAAAGATAAAAGAATCAGTAAGATTTAGGAAAAGTGATACATTTGGTGGCATCCTGGCCTTATCTGGCTATCAATTCACCTGTGAAAATTAGGTTAATATCTGTGGTCTGTACAGACATTATTCTTAGTATTCTTGGTATTCTTAGGAGATATGGATTACCAACTATTGCATGATTTCTTCCAAAAGTATAGCCTCCAAGATAGAGACAGGAGGATTGCTGAGTTTGTGGTGGCTTGCCTGGGCACCATAGTGAGCTCAAGGCCAGCATGAACTACAAAGCGAGACCCTGTCTCCAAAAAGCAAAAAAAAAAAAAAAAAGTATAGCTTCCGGATAAAGGTGTCATAATTAATTTTCTCTCTGTTGATTTGGAAGTCTACTCATGACTTATGTGAAATATGCTTCGGAGAGAAATAAGCTAACTTTGCAAAGTATGCACTTTTAGACAGAGTATTTTCATTGAAGCACAATCAGAAATTTCACAAGAATTTTGGTAGAAATTGTCACACTTCTTGTTGGCACATATTGTTTTTAAAGAAATTTATGAAATATGATTAAGATACTCATTAAAAACACCAATCATGATAATACTGACAAAAAAGACATTAAGGATTTTATTCTATTACTTCAAAGATTAAACAATATATACCATCAAGAAACTGTTCATTTTAGGTAATTGTAAAACACAGTTTCAAATGCATATATACTCTATTCAAATGATAATTCCTACAAATAAAAGCAAAATATCACAATTATTCAGTATAATTTGCTATCTGTCATCTTTCACCGAAATGCCATGGCCTATGGTAGCAACATACAATGAACATTAACTACATGATATCACATATCTTATTATTTATTTTGCATTAATTGGGATTATGACTTACATTATTTACATATTTTGAAGCTTTCTTATACAAATATACTTTCTGTGCCTAACCTAATCTTGATAACAGCACTTACCACTAAGCCAGTCTGTGTTTAGGTGTATTTAATTTTTCTAAATATAGTAACTTAAGTTCTGCAGAATCTAAAGATAAAATTTGGAATACTTTATATGAATAGCAAGCTTACCTCTTTTTGAAACCATAGAAGAAACGACATGTGGTGCATCCAAGAGTCTCACTTGGGGTTATCCATCCCTTCTAGGACACAATAAGCTCTGAACACCTTTACTTTATGTTACAGCCATGTTATGCTCACTCCTCACTGGATTTTCTGCTACCTTTGTCCCTTTGAAATGCTTTACTGGGAGAATATATCTGAATATTTTAATAAAGGTGTTGCTTACTGAATAATATTATCAGTGATTAATAGAAGGATTGTCCAGAGCACATTAAAAAATGGAAATTAGGGGGCTGGAGATGTAGCTCAGTTATTCCAGTGCCTGCCTAGTAAGCCCAAGGTCCCTAGTTTGATTCCTGGTAACCACATGCAACAATACCAGGTGTGGTGACTCACACCCACCAGCAGTTGGTACCACAGACTACAATGACAGGTGTGGTGGCTCACCCCTGTAATCCCAGCACTTGGAAGGCAGAGGTGGCAGGTTGCTGAGTTCGAGGCTTGCCTGAAGTACATAGTGAACTCAGGACCAGCCTGAACTACAAAGAAAAACCTGTCTCAAAAAAAGGGGGGGGGTTAATATGGGACTGAGCCCTGTGAACTTTGATCATGATCATTTAATTTTTCTAAATATAGTAGCTTAAGTTCTGCAGAATCTAAAGATAAAATTTGGAATACTTTATATGAATAGCAAGCTTACCTCTTTTTGAAACCATAGAAGAATCGACATGTGGTGCATCCAAGAGTTTCACTTGGGGTTATCCATCCCTTCTAGGACACAATAAGCTCTGAACACCTTTACTTTATGCTACAGCCATGTTTTTCTCGCTCCTCAATGGATTTTCTGCTACCTTTGCCCCTTTGAAATGTAGAGATAGATAAAGCCTCAAGAGACACTCACTAGCATGACTCCTTCCTTATCAGCAGGAGGGGCCAGGCAAAGTAAAATTAACAAAAGGGACAGATGATATCTACAGTCCATTAACACTGCTACCTTTTTCTACTTAGACTCCCCTCCAACACTTTTCTTTTGATGTTTAGTGGAACTGGGGGAATACTGGGCAACTTATCCTTAAACTGATTTGAGGAATATTTAGCATGAGTTTACAGAGATACATTTGGAAGATCAATTTCATGAGAGTCCAACCATTGTAATCTATATGAGTATGTCCTATAGTACCAGTAATAACCTTATTGGTAGGAAAGGAGTAACAAGATTAATCAAAGGCAAATCAATGGTAAATTCTTAGATGTTAAAGAATTATAAAATGTGTTGAATATGTAGGAAATTATAAGAGGAAGGTTGTGTTTTCATCAGTAATGTTATATAGTGTACTGTATATTATAAATGTGTTTGTGTATGAATTAATTTTTCAGTGAATTATGTAAAGTAAAATAAATCAGAATTCCTTCCTTTGTATGATGGCAAATGGTAGTAGAACTTTATAAGCAGAGAGCCTATATGTAAAGTTGATGTGTTATGCCTTTAAATCCACTGAACTATGTTTTAGCTTGTTTGACTATTTTGTCTGAAATATTCCAATAGTCCAACAAATAGCACATGTCACACCAAACCATGATTCCTTAAGTGAAAGAGATAAATGTTAATTATAACTAATGAATAGGATCTCAGATTAGTTCCTGGGCAATAAAATTTGGAAAACCCTGAAATATATAGCATGTGAGAGAGTGAGAGAGATTCAGTTTCCTAAACCAATAATTCTAAAATTAGGCATTATATAGCTATTAAGTTGCAAAACTGAAAGTAACTTTTTAAGTTTTCAGTAATAAAAAGCAAATTCAGATCAACTATACCAAAGGAGAGACTGCATTATTATCTTCCTATTTTCTCCTACATAGTTACAGTAATTATGTATTCTTTTGTTCAAAAGCACCCCAAAGTTGTGGTGCAAGAAGCAACGAAAGGAGTTCCAAGTTCAGGCCTAAAGCCATAGAATATATATTTAAGAAAAGGAATGTGCCTACTACTGGCTCAGACATTTGCTCCTCCAAAGGGTAGGCAGTGAGCTTATCAAAAAATAGGTGTGAAAATGTAAGGGAAGCAACTGTCTGCCCCAAGACTTGCTCGCCTGTATCCTACCAAATATAAACGATGTAGTCTTATTTTACAATGGATTCTGGATACTGTCAGAGTCCTATCACACAGAGATGTTGGAAAGGTCCGTTGTGACTTAGGATCTTGCCTTTATTTAGACCTTGTATCTGTCAACCTCCAAGCACTAGAAAAGATTGCACAGGGCCCGTGATTGGGGAGCATTCATTGCTTTCTGAAATTGCCAGCTGCAGACCATAGCAGAAATAGCTTCTGGGCTGTTCTGTGGTTCATTGCTGGGGCAGGCTCACCTACATGAAACAGGACTTTAATGCAGGCTGGCTGGAGTGAGTTGGTCATCAAAAGTCCGTGAAGTCCAGAGGCAGGAAGAGTCCAGAAACTAGTCCCTCCCTATACTCCCCACATCTAAACTCACCAAGAGACAAGACAGAACTGTGTGGAAACCGGATGTATATCTGCTCTCCAGAGACAAGGTTTCTGATGAAGTTAAGGCCACTACACTATAGGGAAGGAGAGGTTAGGCCTGGTCTTTTCCTTACCATTTTAGCCCCAGCATCCATCACAGTGTGGAACTCCTCTCAGGAAATAAAAGCATATTGTGCTACACAGAGTCTTCTAATGAGCAGTCTGATGTGGTGCAAGAAGAAATGAAAAGAGTTCCAAGTTCAGGCCTAAAGCCATAGAGTATATATTTAAGAAAAGAACCAGAGCAATCTGTCTATAGTACTGTATCTGACTCTATGTGGAGACACATCAGTTGTAAGGATATACTTTGGGTATTAGAATGCTCCACAGGAACATACAGAGCTGTCATGGAAAACTATTTCGGTAAAAGGAAGTCACATCAAAACACACCTAAGAGGTGCTGTAATGGACATGCACACAGGTTCTGGAACTGCCCTATGCCAGTGCAACCCTGTGGGACCTTGGGTGAGTTGCTTAGATATATGTGCAGAGAGCTGCATGTATTTCTTCAGCTGAAATTGAGCATCTTTATGGTAACCTAACTCATTGAGATGCTATAAGAAATGAGGTCACTCAAATAGGTAATTTAAAGATTTGTCACTTAGCAGCTACATCAAAATATTAGCTGTTACTGTCATGTTATTATCATCATCTTTATTGAAATAATCCTGAAATAAAAATCACATTTGGATAGTATTCCTATTTCATTATTTAATATCTATGTTACTTAACTGATATTTAATATGGGACTTAAAATTTCCAAACCCAAGAAAGTAGGTCTAAATTTCACCAGGGGTTAAGCAACTGCTGAATTCTGAGAGGGATCATACTCTAGCAAACATATACAGGTGAAATCCACAACTTGCCAACACTGGAAGAGAAATGTTCAGGTCTACACAAGTTTCTAAGGATATTTATTTATTTTTTAATTGAATTCTTTATTGGTACAATTTATATACATCTCAAAATCACATATAACATTGGGAAATTTGTACCAGTATATGCCACAAGTTAATTCTCATTTTTACCCATATCCCTACCCACTCCCCCCTCCTCCCCCCTTATACATGCTCTTTTATTTTCTTTCTGTATCATATTTATTCCTTCCCC
>PVIC010012174.1:0-13061 GCA_004025085.1 Thryonomys swinderianus | reverse complement strand
GTCTATTGATTTCACTTATTAGTATATCCTCCAGATGTCTCCATTTGCACCTAAATGGATCGATCTTGTCATTCTTTATGGCAGAGTAATACTCCATTTTATAAAAAAAACCCACATCTTCTTTATCCACTCTCCAGTTGATGGACATTTGGGCTGTGGGGAGAAAGGAACCCTTCTCCACTGTTGGTGGGATTGCAGACTTGTGCAACCATTGTGGAGATCTGTGTGGAGATTTCTCAGAAAACTAGCACTACGGGTCCCATTTGACCCTGCTATACCCCCTGCTAGGAATATACCCAAAAGAATTTAAAAACTCACATTGGAAAGACAGATGTACACCCTTGTTCATAGCAGCTCAGTTTGTGATAGCTCAATCTTGGAAACAACCCTAAGGATATTTATTTTTATACATTAAAAGTTTCAAAACTGGCATTGAGAATTAGCAACAATTTTACTGGTAATTGTTATGAGATTCATGTGATTTGACTGGAAAGTAAGAGTCTGCTCTAGGAAGAGGAAATAGTCCACCATTAGATAGTATGAAAAGAATAGAAATAGCATGAATGAGGCTTTAATAATGACTGGAAACTACAGGGAATGTAGGTGATCAGTGTTCTGGTTTAGATTTAGAATACCTTCCCGAAGTCTCATTTGTCCAAAGGTGGGGCTTCTGGAAAGTGATTGAGCTACAGGGGGCATTATCAGTTGATTATCCCATTGATTAGTTTTAGCTAAATGTTCTTTTAGGAGGTAGGGCTTGGGTGGAAGAAGTATGTCATGGTGGGCATGCCTTTGGAGGAACCATCTTCTCCCCCAAATCTTCCCTTGCTTCCTGATTGATATTAGATATTAGATATTAGGCAAGCAGGCCCTTGTGTCATGTTTCTACCTCAGAGCCAGCCAACCTTGACTGAAATTATGAGCTAAAATAAACCTTTCTCCCCTTTTAAGCCTCGGGTGTCAGGTATTTTGTCTCAGCAACGGGAAAGATGGCAAGGGGGGATAAGTTTGGAATGGCAAGCCAATGAGAAGCAAGATGGGAAATTTCAGATGGGTTTATGTAAAAGGGACAGAGTAAAATAACCATTGTCTCAAACCATTTGTGTTGGTGTGTGAAGATATGCTGTCACATCAAGTATTTTAAAGGAATTGCTACTAGCTCAGAAAATAACTCTCAAAAACACACCAAAAACATTTTGCACAATGGCAGGAATATCAAAATGAAGTATCTAAAATAATTTCTAAAACAACTGGTGACAAATACCTATTATGTATGTTTATTTTGCTTGAGGTATTAAAGATGTACACAAGTGTATTGCATTGTGTGACAGGTATACTCATAATTACCCCTGTTTTTCCGTGTATTTCATTGTCTGTTTTGACAAGATCTTTATCCAATGGTTGTATACACTGTGTATCTAATATTAAGGCATTTACAACTACAGTCAACATTGATTCTGACATTTTTAATTTTTTCGTAGCATTTAAAAAATCTATATCATGTTTCCTTTACATATGAATGATCAATGCATAGAAATGCTCTATGTGTAATTATAGCCTTATATTCACAAAGAAAATAGCTGTATGAACCAATCAATTTGGATGTTCCAAAGAGTAACATGAGTTGTTTGTAAACCTTTTATATTTCAATTGTACATATTTAAATAGCATAAAATAATATAGTTCATTTTCTATGAATAACTGCAGAAATTTTAAGCATACATTCAGTGCATAAACTTCCACATTCCATCTTTTTTATTTTAAGAAATAAAATACTTTATTCTATTCATATCTAATTATAGTTTAGTATTCGTAGCTATACCTATTGAATAGACAGGCCTTGCTATTTGATAATGTATTGAAAGAAAAGCCAAACTAGATGAATAAAGAATGTATAAGTAAATTTTGTCTTCAATATGAGGTTTTTCAGATATAAATGGTGTCTCAACAATAAAGGTAAAACATAGTTTTGTTTCATGTGAGTTTTCAGATCAATTTTTATACACGGATAATTCTACAGTTTCACATGTGGCCAAATTATTTTCTTCTGAATTTCCTTGAAGCAAAATAAAGCACTCCACTTACCAGGATGACCCTGGCACGGATGCTACCCTTGAGGCTTTGTTCTTCAATCTCAGTGACATCTTAACAACTACAGTTCAAGATAAGAGAATATTTATCATTTGATAATTTTCACATCTCCTATATTTCTGTTCTATAAGAACATACATACCTCAGTTTTAATCCTTCACAGCAAATGGAGTAAAGTGCTTTGAACTATGTCTGATTTTTAAATATACAAAGCTAAAATCTTTCATTATTTCTACCTTTTGGTTGAAGAAAAACTAAATTTTAGCTAGAAGTTAACAAAATTGCTATTGTTTTAACAAATTTTCCTCCACCACTATGGTTTGTTTCATGAACTAGGTCAGTATCTTTGGAATTAGGTTTTCTCTCTCTCCTTTCCCCATTAGGCTACATGAGAACTGTCACCATGTGTATATAAAAGGCTGAAAGGAGGCTGGAAATATATACTTGGAATATATTTTTCTCTTGGAGAAAGTATTAATCTATATTTGAATACCTAAGTCTTTAATATTAGGTTGCACATACATATCTCTCCCACTTATGTCCTCTTGTCCCCCACTTGGCACACTTCCTCTGGATGCCTTCACAGGCTCTCTCTGTCTCTCTCTGCCAGCCAGAAGCTGTGCTGAACCTGTTTCTGTTGGGCTACAGTAGCAGCCAGGAATCTCCAGAGAAACAGAACCAATAGGATGTATGTAAATGAGAGACTATCTTCAAGGAACTGGCTCGTATGATAGGGCTGGAAATCCTGAAATCCACAGGGAAGGGCCTGAAGGCTGGAAAATCAGATTACAGATGATGTTGTGGTTTGCAGCCTGAAAACTGAAGGGGTGGTGGAAGGCTGGAAACTTTGCCAAGTTTTCTGTGTTACACTTACGAACAAGCTACCTTTTTCATAAGCCTGTTTCACTCTAAGTACTTCAATGGATTAGATGGAATTCATTCACATATGGAGGGTCATATTTTGAAGTCAACTGATTTCAGATATTAGTCACATTAGAAAATACTGTCATGGACATATCTGGATGAATATTGACCTAACGTGGGTGGCCTTGTCTAGCCACTCTGACACATCACTAACCAACAGAGCCAGGAAGTCTGATCAGCCAGTCAAACCCTTCTGTCAGACTAATGCAAACCCAGCTCAACATGGGGACAGTCTCCTTCTTAAGTCTTGCTATAAACAATACATTGAGCCTGAACTTTGAGTCATTTGGAGAGAAAGGAAAACAGACTCAGCTGATTGAAAGGACTGGCTGGAGAATGCAGCAGAGCCTTGTGTGGGGTGGTGACAGCCAGTAAGGAGTAAGTGGTGGGAGACTAGATTCAGCTGTGGCACATCCCAACTCTCTGGGATTATACTCTTCTGCTCGAGCAACTAAGACTTTAGGCTCATGAAAAAATATCTATAAATATCAAAAATTATTGCTAAAACAGTAGAAATGTTGAAAAATGTTGAGAAATCCATTCAGTCCTTTTTCCACTTGTGTTTCAGTGCCTGTGTTTTGTGTGTTATAGAAGTGCTAGCCTTGGGATTAAAGCAGCGAGAAAAAGAAACAGAATATCTGCCCTGTAGATTAACGCCCAGTAATGAAATTTAGAAAAAGGTAAGGAGAGGATATGTAGGGGGGGTAATGCAGAAGAAGTTGGCCACCTTTGGGATGAGGCATTAGGCTTCCTTGAAGAAGTAACTTAAGTGATGGTGAGGATGTGGATACTGAAGGATGCTGATGAGTTGTCTGAGAGGGAAGAATGATCTGGCCAGTACTTGAGTGAAAGAGCAAGAGTTTCACACAGAATTGAGGGGACAGAATGGGTGAGACAGAAATGGAGAGAAAGTCTTCATAGCACTGAGTATCAAATGTAATTAGGAAGAAAAGTAGACCAGGCCAAAACCAGCTTATAGTCTCCGAGAAGGAGCACTGCGAGGGATCCATCAATCATCCAACTCAACACCTCACCCTCAGAAATGAAGACACTGAAGCCAAGAGATGATCAGACCCCAAACCAAAACCTTCTGACATCTAGCACTAGGGCACTATCATGTGGCAGATATTTCTATGTTTCCATTTCACTTTAAATTTTTATTTCAAGGGCCAGAGATTTAGCTCAGTGGTTCCGGTGCCTGCCTCGCAAGCATAAGGTCCTGAGTTCGATCCCTGGTAACCACATACAATGCTGGGCGTGGTGACTCACACCCACCAGCAATCAATACCACATACCACAGTGCCGGGCGTGGTGGCTCACACCTGTCATCCCAGCATTCAGGAGGCAGAGACAGGAGGATTGCTGAGTTTGAGGCCTACATAGTGAGCTCAGGGCCAGCCTGAACTACAAAGCGAGACCCTGTCTCAAAATAAAAATTATTTCAGTGTCCATTATTTTAACTTGCCTTCCTGCTAGTGTTGAGTTGTGATTAGATGTGAGAGCTGCCTGAAGCTCCTCATGTGAAGCAGCATCGCTCTGTGGTGTCCTCAGGTGGGATCTATGTAGTCCTCAAACCACTCAAGACAGAATGAGATGGGTTGTTATTTGGCCTGAACCAGAACTGTCATTGTCCCAGCAACCTGGAATCTATAATCTCCCTAACTATAGGAACTTAAGGAAAGAAGTAAGGCATAAAGGCCATTTTTGTAATTCCTGGTTTATATAGTTTTTCCATCAAAGTTAGAATTTCCTTTTATTTGATTGGGGAAAAAAAGGAAAATGTGAAAACAATTGTTCCTAGCTATGTCAAGATGTCTAGACTTTTTATTATCTTTTTTATGAAGATTTAGTAAATTTTAGCCTTGAGTGGTAATAATGATTTTTGTTTTCTTTTAAAGAGTAATTAAACTAGAGTTAAAACTGGGAACATATGTGTGTGTTGGTCTGATCCAAAGCTCTTTTTTTTCTGCTCTTGAAGTCATTCCCTTTTCCTCTGAAATAAAGTCAAAGCATCATTTCTGCTTTGAATGAGTACTTTTAGAGTTCTTGGGAAAAATTTTTGATGTGGAGATTTTCTTTTGTTTGTAAAAGTTAAATAAGCAGTAAAGAGTGGTTCCTGTAAAGCAGTTTGAAACGCCAGATCATAATTGAGAGAATCATCACAGTTAAGAGATCAAATATTAGTAAGAGTGCCTAGGAGCAGTGCTGATGAGTGTCTGCATGGAAATTCCTTGTAATTGTCCCCCCACAGTGATGTCACTTCTTGTCCATGGCTTTTACCTGCATATCAATACTACAGGTATCGAAGAAAGAGTTACAGGTATTAAATATCTTAATGTCTCTGCCTGTGGGTTTTTGATAAGCTGTCAATATCTTGCAAACAAACAGACCCAACATCCATTAGCAGTTTTCACCTAATTCTCTGTAATACAAAGCAAATTTCACTGAAAATAATGGTTTTCTACCTGGCTTATCAGAGAAATGTTCATATTATAGGAAATACAGAGTAGATTCAAGAATCTGGCACATTAGAGCTGAGGAAAACTAATAAGTTTTGGGAAAAAGTTAAAATGTGGAGAAATGTAAATTGTACTAAAATGGGGACGTATCACTCATCTGAAGAGCTAAAGTTGTTAAGGTGTTGAAAGTTAATTTTGTATGAAATGCTTCTTAAGTAGAAGCCTTAAATATAAAGCCTCTCCAATAAAACTAAGTCTCCTCATTGAAAAGCACTTTGCTCATACACCATGAGTTCTTTATTTGAACTATTTGCATAGATCAGATTTTTTTATTCAAGATCCTAACTGAAAAATAAGCATTTGTTTATGCAAATTTTGCCCTTTAAGGATTGTAGCTTTTAAATAAGGCTGCTCTCTGATCTATAGTTTCAAAATGGCTTCTATTGAGTGGTGTCATTTGCAAACATTATCAATACAAGTTCATATTTATGTATTAAAAAATGAATGTCTGAACTCATAGAATTTGAAATTCTTTTTTGTTTCTTCTGGTTGGACATTTCTATTATTTTTTGAAAAGTCTGGAAATAACTCCTGAGATCATTTGCAAAAGGTTCTAGCCAAGAAGAAGGAAAAGAGTAGGAAAATGTTTCCTATAGATTTACCCATTAAGTAGTAGGATAACTTAGCAGAAAGACTTTTTCTGGTAGGACTCCTATCAAAGATTGCATAGCAGAAAAAAGGAATGATGTCAGCTTACTTATTTATTTATTTTTATTTTTGAGGCAGGATCTCACTATGTAGTTCAGGCTGGGATTGGCCTCAAACTCATGGCATTCTTCCTGCCTCTGCCTCCTGAGTGCAGGAG
This sequence comes from Thryonomys swinderianus, assembly GCA_004025085.1. Lineage (NCBI taxonomy): Eukaryota > Metazoa > Chordata > Mammalia > Rodentia > Thryonomyidae > Thryonomys > Thryonomys swinderianus. Next base: position 6,722 of record PVIC010012174.1, on the reverse strand, counting down.
TTACAGGCATGTGCCATCACGCCTAGTTAATGGTCATTTATGTAAATCCACAATCTCAAATAGTAAAGACTTGTAAATCATTTATGTGTGCCTCTATTTGGGAAACTATCATTTTTATATCTATTATTTCTGAATATTATATTTACAGTTGAATTAGACTCATAGGTCCTATTGAAACTACAAAGCACACACTTCAAGAAGGTTTTATTTTTTATTTTTTTTTTTTTTGAGACAGAGTCTCACTTTATAGTTCAGGCTGGCCCTGAGCTCACTATATAGCCCAGGCAAGCCTCAAACTCAGCAATCCTCCTGCCTCTGCCTCCCGAGTGCTGGGATGACAGGCGTGAGCCACCACGCCTAGCACTGTATGTGGTTACCTGGGATAGAACTCAGGACCTTGTGCTTGCGAGACAGGCACCAGAACCACTGAGTTAAATCTCTGGCCCCAAGAAGAAGTTTTGATATCTTTAGTATGGGTCTGTTCTCCTGGTAGAGTGGTAGGCCAATAATCCCTCTTTTATAATTTATGTTGCTAAATCTTAAGCACCAGACTTCCTATGTATCTGTTATCATTACACAATTCATTAGGATTCATTAGGATTTCAGTGAATGAAATCTCACTGGCCTTGAAACCTTAAGACTTCATATGATAATACAACAGAAAAATTCCATGTGACAGATCCTGAAAACTTTGAATTATGTGCATCTTAAATAAATTAAAATTTGGGTATGTGCCCATGAGCTGTCACTGTCTCATGATTTTAAAGCTCACAAACATAGTTAAATAAAATCACATACCACTTTTTCAGACTTTTTGAATAAATTTTATCTCTTTATACAGCAACAATATAAATATTACATTTACCTTTGATTCTGAAGCTCAAAGTTTGAACAGGTTCTTCCAATTCATATATGTACCTACTAAGTAGTGGACATCTATGACTCCAAGGGCAACTTTTCTTTAGTTTTAGACTGGACTGTGTGTCAGTTTTCAGGGCTCTTTTGGCTCTATGTTAAAGAAGGCCACTGTAGGGCCGGAGATTTAACTCAGTGTTTCCAGCACCTGCCTCGCAAGCACAAGGTCTTGAGTTCGATCCCAGTAACCACATACAGTGCTGGGCATGGTGACTCACGCCCACCAACAATCAACCAGCAATCAGCACTACATACCACAGTACCGGGCGTGGTGGCTCACACCTGTAATCCCAGCACTCAGGAGGCAGAGACAGGAGGATTGCTGAGTTCAAGGCTTGCCTGGGCTACATAGTGAGCTCAGGGCCAGCCTGAACTACAAAGCGAGACCCTGTCTCAAAAAAAAAAAAAAAAAAAAAAAAGGCCACCATAGCTATGTGGAAAGTTGCCACACACAGAGGAGCCTAGTAGCATGCTGGCTTCTGCCCTGGCCTACTCAGGCTTGAATCCTACTCTTCATGACACCCTCTCTGTATCCTGTCTACCACATGGAAGATGCCATAATCTGGCAGCCAAAGACCTGTATTTTATAGGTTCAGTAAACTCAAAAGATTTATCCATTTATCCCATTTATTCCAATAACTCTGACAGAAGTGAGCTAATATGAGTTTTCAATAGGCAGCCTTGCAAAAGCTAAGTACCCAGTGACAGTGGACAGGGAAATAAGATATGTTAAACAGCCTGCTCACTCCTTGGCTGTGGCAGAGGGTTAGCCCTATCTTACCATATAGGATGGATTTCCCAGAGGAAGGCGTTATCATTAGCCTAACATGGGGAGGTGCAAGCTGGGTAGGCAAAAAGAGTAGGTGTGTATAGGAAACAAACTGCCATCATGTGTTTCTGCTCCTTTAAGGGAGGGTTGTTTTGTCCCAGACTGCAGCTACAGTACAGATACTACCCAGCTGCAGTGGTTCTGAGATTTAAAGACAGCCTATTTGACCATTGTAGAGTCATTGATGATTATACATCTATGTCCTACTCAGAAATACCAAGAAAATTATTGACAAGATTTTGAGAAGGATGTTTGATACATGTCCTAAGTGCTGATGCACACCTGAATTTATATCAATTTGTTTTTGTTAACCTAGACAATTAAAATCAAGAGGCCAAGTTATTTTCAGCAAACAGCATCATTTCACATTCATTTATTTCTGCTTTGCATGAGCACAGCTGCATTATAACGTGATCAAGCACAATAAACCAAGCTCTGTTGGTTGTAGATGGAATAATTGCACCACTCAGGTAAATGTACAATTGTACCTCAAGTGTTTTTAAAGAACAAACATGAGACATTTGTCTCTTCCAAAAATAACTCTTACTCAGACTTAGAAACTATAGATTTCCTGCCTCCTACTGCCAAAAATAATGAAATATTATGGGCCAGGAGTCTGAAGTTGTTTAATTGAAGTTACTTAATCAGTAATATCTCTCACAATGATTTTAAAAATTAAATTGACTTAAATTGACTGCATTTAGGGTATTAACAGAATACACACACACACACACACACACACACAAAATGAACAATGATGTTGATTTGTCCTGGTTGCACATGACTTACATGTGGATAGATCAGGAGTATCTATCATACAAACTGTTCATTTTTACCTTTCTTAGGTATTGCCAAATTCCCCTTTTTAAATTCAGCACAACCTTAAAAGAGTTTATTTGTAAAGACTTTCAAAGTTGAGAGGAGGCAATCTAAGTGCTTAAATCAGCTCATAGACCTAGTAACTACAGAGCTTGTAACACTCTTCCTTCAGAAAGGACGATGGCTGGGAATGATCCCTTGGTTCTGGAGGTCTTGCGGGAAGATTGCCATGAGAATAGGAGGAAGCGGCCACTAAGAGGTCACTCCTCTCTGCTTCTGTGCTTCTGCTGAAGTCCTTACTGGTCAAACCACCCTGGAAACTGAAAGGCAGCAGAATCTATTAGTGTTGGCCAAATAGCTCAGTTTCTCTTAACAGAGAGGCTCTAGCGGGGAAACCTGCAGGTCTATTTGAATTACTAAAAATGTATCTTATCTGGGCTAAGGATGGCTGCAGACTATTCCCCAGTGCATTTCCACAATTGTTTACCTATCCTCTTTTGTCATGATCCTTCCTTATTTGCCTTCACTTCCTTATTACTACTAACAGTGCTGCAGTGGCTCTTCTGGTATATGTCTCTTCATGAACCGGGGATTTCTTAGCCTTGTAGATCCAAGAACAGAACTGATGGTCTTACTGTGCATGTCTATACCTAATTTGACTTTATTTTTTTTAACCTTTTAGCAAGTTTCTATTTCTCCACATCCTAAAGCTGCCAAAATGTAGAAGCTTTATAAAGTCTGCCAGGGTATTAATTACAAATGAAACTGTGTATATACACTATGATGCTTTCATATAAATGTTAAGTAACCACATTACATTCTTCACTCATGAGTATGCAGTAAAGTACAAAAAGCTAGACAGAGAGATACAACAGTAATTCAGTTCTCAAAGGAAATTTCAACTTCATTTAAAATTTTATATATATAAAGCTTTTGGAACAGCATGGGAAATATTTGTTACATCTACCGTTCTAATATAAACATCTATATTAGTGTGTTTGACCTTACTATTTTTTCAGCTTCACTGAAGTATAAATGAACCACACTAATTTAAACAGTACAAGTTGATAAATACTGACCCATGTATGCACTCATGAAATCATCTGGACAGTTAAAATAATGAATATCCCATCACCTCCAAAATTTTTCTTTGTCATCAGGAAAACATTGACTTAGGTTTCTAACACTATGAATTAATTTGTATGTTTTAAATTTTTTAAAGAGTATAATCCCCCAACATGTACTCTTTCTGTGGGGGAGGTGGCCTCTTTCAATGAGCATCTGATTCTACTTCCGGTCTCATTGCTGCATTGATCAGCACTGTGTTCATTTTTGTTGCTAAGTCATCTTTCACTACATGTATCATAATTTATCTCTTCACTTTTTGATATATATTTGAAATATTTTGGCTCATTGCTCTTGCAAACAAATGGATATACAAGTTTGTGTTACACATTTTCATTTCTCTTGAGGAAGTGCATGGGAGTGTCATTGGTTGGAGCATGTTTTACCTTTTTAAGAATTTCTAAGTAGGTTTCCAAACCAGTTATTACTATTTTACATTCTCAGGAGTAGACTATGAGAATTCTAGTTACTTCATATCCTCACCAAGAGCTCAATATGGTTGTTGCTTTTAAATTTTATCAGTCTAATAGAAATATAGTGTTTAGATACTTCCCTAATTATTTATGACATGAACATATTTCTATAGATGACTTTACATGTCTAATAGCTTCCTTTATGAAGTGCCTCCTCAAATCTCTTCAGGTTGCCTATTGATTAAGTTGTAAATATTCTTTACATAGTGTATAAATGTGTGTTACCTAAATATTTTTCGTATTCTTGTTAAGGATTTCTATTTTGAAAAGCAAAGGTTTTTAATGAAATCCAATTTATCATTTTATATTTTCACTGCTAATGGTTATCTAATAAATTTATTTCTGATTTTTTGTAAAAGTTTCATGTTTTTAGGTTATATATTTAGTCCTATAATCATTTGTTAATTTTTGTGTATGTGGTATTAGATAGGAGTTTGTTTACTTTTTCCAAGTATTAAATTGGTCCAGAATCATTTGTGAAAATACTATCTTTTTCCTGTTACCTTGGTATTTTTGTCAAAAAACAATAGACCCACCTATTAAAATGAAAAAAAGAGGAAGAAAAAAATCCCTCCCCCCCAAAAGAGGTAAAAATTCAATTGACTTTATGCGTATGGGTCTGTTTCTGGGCTATTCTAACCTATTTATTTGATGTTATCTATTTTTTATTTTAAATTGAATTCTTTACTGGTACAATCAGATACAACACTGGGGAATTTGTAGCAGTATATGACACAAGTTAATTCTCATTTTTACCCATATCCCTACCCACCCACACCTCTCCACCCCCTTTATACATGCTCTTTTATTTTCTTTCTGAATCACATTTATAACTTCCCCTCATTACATTCCCCCACCAAATTTCCTATGGAAATTTCCCATTCTATAAAAACCCTCATACTTTCTAGAGCTCATTTGCATCTATAGGTGTTCATATCAAAGAGAAGATCTGGTATTTGCCTATATGTGATCTATTTATTTCACTTATTAGTGTATCCTCCAGATGTCTCCATTAGAACATAAATGAATCGATCTTGTCATTCTTTATGGCAGAATAATACTCCATTTTATTTAAAAAAACCACATCTTCTTTATCCAGTCTCCAGTTGATGGGCATTTGGGTTGTTTCCAGGATTGAGCTATCACAAACTGAGGTGCTATGAACAAGGGTGTACATCTGTCTTTCCACTGTGATTTTCTAAGTTCTTTTGGGTATATTCCTAGCAGGGGGATGGCGGGGTCAAATGGGACCCCTACTCCTAGTTTTCTGAGAAATCTCCACACATATATCCACAATGGTTGCACAAGTCTGCAATCCCACCAACAGTGGAGAAGGGTTCCTTTCTCCCCACAGCCACGCCAGCATTTATTGTTGGTTGATTTCGTGATAGCGGCCATTCTTTGTGGAGTGAGATGGAATCTCAGTGTTGTTTTCATTTGCATCTCTCCAATGACCAGTGAGGTTGAACATTTCTTCATATGTTTCTTAGCTGCTTTAACTTCTGCCTCTGAGAAGTGTCTGTTCATTTCAGATGTCCATTTTTGAAATGGGGTTTTAAACTTGGGGAAGCTGATCTGTTTGAGTTCTTTATATATTGTAAATAATAGCCCTTTGTCTGATAAACAGCTAGTAAAGATTTTTTTCCATGCTGTTGGTTGTCTTTTAGCAGTACCAGTGACTTCTTTTGCTGTGCAGAAGCTTTTAGTAGGATGAGATCCCATTTGTTGATTCTTTCTGCTAGTTCTTATGCTATAGAGGTTTTATTCATAAAGTCTCTGCCTAAGCCAATGTCTCCAAGAGTTTTACATAACCTGTTTTCTAGCAGGCTTATTGTTTCTGTTTTAATATTTAAGTCTTGAATCCATTGTGAATTTAGTTTTGTACATGATGAATGAGATAGGTCTGGCTTTAGTTTTTGGCAGGCTAAAGCCCTGTTTTCCCAGCACCATTTATTAAAGAGGCTGTCTTTCCTCCATTGGGGATGTTTGCCTCCTTTGTCAAAGATAAGGTGGCTTAGAGTATCGGGGTTGTTTTTGGGTCTTCTAATCTTTTCCACTGGTCCTTGGGTCTGTTACTTTGCCAGTACCATGCAGTTTTTATCAAAGTGGCTTTATAGTAGAGTCTTAAATGGGGGATTGTAATACACCCTGCCATGTCATGGCTGCTTAGAATTTCTTTTGCTATTCTAGGTTTCTTGTGTTTCCAGATGAATTTTTGTATCATTTTCTCTAGCTCTGTGAAGTATACCATTGAAATTTCAATTAGAATTGCATTGAATCTGTAACATAATTGTGGGAGCATAGCCATTTTGACGATGTTGGTTCTCCCTACCCAGGAACAAGGGATATCTTTCCACTTTTGGGTTTCCTTTTCTATCTCAGTTTTCAGAGTCCTATAGTTTTCAGAGTAGAGGTCTTCCACTTCCTTTGTTAGGTTGATTCCTAGATATTTCATTTTTCTGGGTGCTACTGTGAAAGGCATTGACTCTGCAATTTCTCTTTCAGTGAGTCTGTTGTTTGTGTAGACAAAGGCTGTTGATTTTTGAGCATTGATACTGTAT
>PVIC010012173.1:0-40141 GCA_004025085.1 Thryonomys swinderianus | reverse complement strand
TTTTTTTTTTTTTTTTTTTTTTTTTTTTTTTTTTTTTTTTTTTTTTTTTTTTTTTTTTTTTTTTTTTTTTTTTTTTTGAGACAGGGTCTCGCTTTGTAGTTCAGGCTGGCCCTGAGCTCACTATGGTGCCCAGGCAAGCCGCCGTGAACTCAGCAATCCTCCTGTCTCTGCCTCCCGAGTGCTGGGATTACAGGCGTGATCCACCATGCCCGGCACTGTGGTATGAGGTGTTGATTGTTGGTGGGTGTGAGTCTCCATGCCCAGCATCATATGTGGTTTCCGGGGATCAAACTCAGGTCCTTGCGCTTGTGAGGCAGGCGCCGGAACCACTGAGCTAACCCTCCGGCCCCATAGCTTGTTTAATTGCATTTCTGAGCAGTATTTTGTTATATGATTATTCTGTAATTATCCAGTTCTTTGATAGTAATCATTTGGATTGTTTTCACTTTGGGCTTTTTATGTGTTAATGGCGCTATCCCTGCACTTGTTTTTTTGTTACCCATTTGTTCCCTTTGAGGTATAGCATTTGTCTATTTTTGTACTTCATCACTAGTAACAATCTATCAAGTCAGCAAGCATATGTAGTATAACTTTCTCAGGTGTACATTTTTTCTTTGGTAATACTGGGGATCAAACTTGGGCCCTTGTGGTTGCAAGATAGACGAGTGCTACTGAGCTAAATCCCTGGCTGTCAGGTGTACTTTTATTAAGGAAAAGTTATAACCTTTCATGAAATGCCTATGTAGGATATCTGTTCCACAAGATGAATCATGAAGAATTTAGAGATAGGCCATTGGATCATTTACGTGGAAGCATTTCTTTTATATTGCTGTTATTTCCATCTATGTGATCATAGCTTAAGAGGATATAATACTTGGCCTCTTTCTCCCAAGTTTATGGTTTAATTTCTCACTTGGTCCTTGTAATGTTTTTTTTCCAGTATATTAAGATATAATGCAAAGTTTTGGTTTAAAATTAGAAAAGCCTTTGGCTGAGTAGTTATTTTTTTCAACAGATAATTTTATATTTTCCTGTAGTTAATTCTTTGAGGGCATAAAGTCACCCTGAGAAGCCTTCTGAGACTTGATTTTTTTGTGTCTCATTTCCTTTCCCAGTAAGTCTCCTTGGCCCTTTCTGCTGTATTTTTAAGATTTTAGAGTCTCACTGCCAAATCCCTTTTTACCTGTCCTGAACAATGGCTACTACATAACTCAACTTTGTTCACAGACAAATCGACTACACACTAAATGTTGTATGTTTTCAAGATTAGAACCCTTGGAGAACACGTTGGGGAATCTCGTATATAGTTGTACTCACAAGCTTCTAAATTTCATTTTTTGGCAGGGGAAGAAGTACCTTTCTCACTTTGCTGGCTTTTCTTTTCGTTTTTAGTAAGAGTTTCACTAGTATTGGAAAGAACATTTAAAAAAATTCAGGAGGAGGGCTGCGGCATACAGCTCAGTAGTGCTGCTGCCTGGCTGGTGAGTACAAGGTCCTGAGTTCAATCCCTGGTTGTACAAAAAAACCAAAAAACGTTAAAGAGGTGTGTTAGTAATTCCTGATTTTCTGGTTTACTTTTTTTCCTGGAACAAATTTTGAAGTGACTACCCATCTTCAGAAATTTGGGTTTACTGAATATCTCTTTCAGAAAATTGTGTGGGGAAAACAAAAATCTCCACTGTTTATACCTTAAAGTGGGAGTGAGAAATGAGAGAAAGTATAAGGAAGAAAAATGTGGTCACTTTGTGGATTTTCCATGGAAAATGTTCAGGCCTAAGCAGTCTGTGCTGAGACACACAAAGTTTTTCTTATAGTCAAATCGGGGAGAGCTGTGTTTCCTCACTGTTGTCTGGACTGCCCTTCCTGGGAGGTGTAGAGTCTAAGCCTTCATCATTTTGTCACTTTTCTTTTTATATCTTTACCTCTATAGTAGTAGGAACCATTTATATACACATACACGCTTGAATTTTGTGTGTTTGTTTTGGCACTTGTCTGTTTTTTCTGTTGGGTAGGTGCTGCCACATGATATTGTAGTAAAGTAGACCCCTTTAAACTGACCCTAGAGAACCTCTCTGTGGCATAGTTGAAGACAAAAATTAGGTGTATATTATAACCTGTCCATAATGTAAAATTTACCATTTTAATCAATTCTAAGTCTACAGTCCAGTAGCACTGAGTACATTCACACTGTTGTGTAGCCATCACCACCATCTGTCTCTAAACGTCTTCATCTAATCCCACTGGAACTGTATCTACTTAATAATAATTTCCCGTTTCTTCCTTCTTTCTGCACGTGCTTAGTTCTTACGTGTTGTGGGAGTGCTGCTTATTTGTGACTAGAAAGATAGGATGGCTTTGGAGGCAGACCTGAATTTATACCCCTAACTACCATTTATCTTCTAGATCTTTGAATTTGGATCAGGTTCTAATTACTCCTCATCTCCCCTTGTCTTTAAAGTGAAATTCTCTCTGGAGAAGGCCCAGGGGCTTGATGTATGTAAAGCAAGATCTTTGAATTTGGATCAGGTTCTAATTACTCCTCATCTCCCCTTGTCTTTAAAGTGAAATTCTCTCTGGAGAAGGCCCAGGGGCTTGATGTATGTAAAGCACTCAGGACCCTGCTGGATGTTCAGTAGAATGGTCATCTCCGTTCATTTGATGAGTTAATGGTCACCATGTGCCCATGGTGCAGATGGCTTGCTCCTTGCCATTCATCTAATAATGCATAATTTTTTATGCCTAATGGCAGTTGTGGAACTATAGAGTTGGAAAGAACTCTCTTCGTTGTCCTGAGGTATGTTTTATAGATTTTGCTGTATTTAAGAACCTGTAGTCATTCATCTATTCATTTATCAAACATTCATTGAGCGCATTTTGAGTACAGGCATGCTTGCCTCTGACAACTAGTGTCCTGCTTTCTCTCTCTCTGAATTTGATTTCCTTTTATGTCTGGTTTATTTCACTTAGCATGTCTTTACGTTCTTCTATGTAGTATGTAGCATTTTTTTCCTTTTTAGGCTGAGCAGTATCTCATCGTATGTGCCACATTTTGTTTATCCATTCATTGTTAGTGGACATTTGGGTTCTTTCCGCATTTTGCCTATTGTGAATGATGCTACTGTGAACATTTTGAGTCTTTGCTTTCACTTTTGGATATGTGCCCAGAAGTAGAATTGGTGGGTCATACAGTAGCTCTGTCTTACGTTTTTTGATAAGGCATACTGTTTTCTATAGCAGCTGCAGTAGTATGTTCTCACCAGCAGTGCCTAAGGGTTCCAGTTTCCCCACATCCTTTTTAACTCTGTTCTTCTATTGTTTCTGATAGCAATAGCCAAATGGTTGTGTAGTATGTCATTGTGGTTTTGACTTGTGTGTCCCTTATTAGTGATGTTGAATAGATTTTCTTGTGTATATTTGCCTGTTTTTATAACTTTGATGGAGAAATACCTGTTTTGTATTTAGGTTTTTTTGATGTTATTGTTTTGCAGTACTAGGAATAGAACCAAGGGCCTTAGGTATGCTGGCCAAGCATTCTACCTCTAAGCTACAATCCCAGCTCTTTTTGTTGAGTTACAGGAATTCTTTTTATCAGTGAATGTTAGTTAATTCCTTATCAGACACATGATTATATATTTTCTAAGGTAATATTCATTTTATTTTCATTGCATTTGTTAGTGTAAATACTGTAATCCACATTGAAGGAGTAGTGAGTGGTGTTTTTTCAAGTGCTTAGTTGATACTGGGCACTCTTGTCAGTGCTTTACTTTCTTTGAATAGCTTTTTTGTGTCTATGCATAAGTGGGAGTTGCTGTGTGACTAGCAGACGTATGATTTAAAAATTCTTCTGTTGATACAAATAATGCTTTATTGAACATTTTTATGCATATTTTGTACGTTATATCCTGTGTGTAAATTTTCCAGAATTGAATTGGCCAAGTCAAAAGAATAGACATTCTAAGAATGTCTTCCACAAAAGTTTCACAAATTTAAACTTCCAGCTGTGTATGACAGTTCCTGCTACTTCACCTGTACACCACCTGGGTTGTTATCAAACTTTAGATCTACAAAAAACAGTTTGTAAATTGCCTTAATGACATAAAAGCTGAGCCAGAGAGCTGGCCACAGAAACACCACCTATGAATGTTTTTTGATAGGGTTGTCACTACCAGGTTCTGCAGCAAGCAGTCAGCCTAGAGTCTTAAGAGATGCACGCTTGTTTGGGTGTGTCCATTGTGTTCTGATAAAATTTTAATTTGCAGAAATGTTGCAAGAATATTGCAAAGTTCATTCACATTGCTTAAATGTTAACTTTTACTACATTCACTTTATCCTTTGAACACACACACACACACGAACTTTTTTTTCCTGAAATGTTTGAAGGTAAGGTCTGTCACACTGCAGTGTTTTGAACATTTCCTTTTGTAAGTACCATACAGTTATCAAAATTAGGAAACTAAAATTGATGCAGTTCTGTTATCTGGGATCTATTCAGATTTTCTCAGTTGTTTAGTATTTTTTATAACAGAAATATATTGTGTACCTATGTCACATGGTGTAGTTGTTATGCATCTAGTCTTTAATCTGGGCCAGTTCCTTAGTTTTTTTTTGTTAAAAAAATCTGTTCCACAATTTGAATTTATCCCTCATGTTTAAATTCAGATTCTCTTTTTATTGGGGGAGGGATAGCAGTATCACAAAAGCAATGTTGTATTCTGATGCATCATGTTAAGAGGCATTTGATAAAGTTTGTCTCAGTCTCAAGTGTGTTGCACAGGTGCATACACACACAATGTGCAGTCCTGGGGACTGAGTACAGAGCTTCCTGTATGCTAAGCTCATGCTGTATTGCTGGGCTACACCCTGTTTCCCATAAAGATTTTTTTTCTTTTGAGACAGGGTCTCGCTTTGTAGTTCAGGCTGGCCCTGAGCTCACTATGTAGCTCAGGCAAGCCTCGAACTCAGCAATCCTCCTGTCTCTGCCTCCTGAGTGCTGGGATTACAGGCGTGAGCCACCATGTCTGGCACCCATAAAGATTTTTGAGGCCATATTTTCATTTAAGGTCTTCATAGGAAATGCTAATGGAGATCAGTATTCTCAGAGCTTACTTGTTTTGTCTGCATAGTAGAACTCATGTTGTTGCATATTTACCCCCACGGCATCCTTCAGGCATGAGTATTTAGACAGATAGCCTTAACCAAGCCTTATACTGCAGAAAGCTAGAAAGCCAGATAATCAAGCAAAGTTGGAGATTAAGGTCTTAATCAGCCCTCATTTTTCTTCTTACACTTTCTTTTATTTACAAATACTGATACTTAGAAACTCTGTTAAATTTAAATAGTGTTTATAGCAGATTTGATGTGGTTTGCTTTAATTAGGAACTTGAATATGTGTAAACTTTACTCAGAAGAAAGTAAGAATGGCCAATAAGTACATGAAAAAATGCTCAGCCTTGCTATCATGGAAATGCACATTTAAACTACCCTGAGACACCAGAAACTACCTTGAGATACCAGAATGGGTATCATCAAAAAAATACAATAATAATGACTGCTGGTGAGATGTGGGGAAAAAAGAATTCCGGTACATTGTTGGTGGGGGTGTGAACCACTGTAGAAGTCAATGTGGAGATGCCTTTAAAAACTAGACATACAGTTGGGCCGGAGGGTTAGCTCAGTGGTTCCGGCGCCTGCCTCACAAGTGCAAGGACCTGAGTTCGATCCCCGGTAACCACATATAATGCTGGGCGTGGAGACACGCCCACCAACAGTCAACACTGCATACCACAATGCCGGACTGGTGGCTCACGCCTGTCATCCCAGCACTCGGGAGATAGAGACAAGAGGATTGCTGAGTTCGCGGCAGGCTTGCCTGGGCACCATAGTGAGCTCAGGGCCAGCCTGAACTACAAAGCAAGACCCTGTCTCCAAAAAGCAAAAAAAAAAAAAAAAAACCAAAAAACTAGACATACAGGGCCAGAGATTTAGCTCAGTGGTTCTGGCAGCTGCCTAGCAAGCTTAAGATCCCTGGTTCGATCCCTGACCCCCGTAACCACATGAAACAATACCGGGCCTGGTGACTCACTCCCACCAGCAATCAGTACCTATATACCACAGTGCTGAGTGTGGTGGCTCACGCTTGTAATCCCAGCACTCAGGAGGCAGAGGCAGGAGGAATTACTGAGTTCAAGGTTTGCCTGGATTACATAGTAAGCTCAGGGCCACCCTGAACTACGAAGTGAGACCCTGTCTCTAAAACAAAACAAACCCACCAAAAACCTAGAAGTATAAATTCTGTTTGATCCAGCTATCCCTCTCCCAGATATCTTCCCAAAAGACTTAAAAACATCACATTACAGGAATACATACATAACCATGTTTATAGCAGCACAATTTATAATAGCTAAATCTTGGAAGCAGCATATATGTCTATCAACACATGGATGAGTGGAAAAGGCAATGTGGTATTTATACACAGTGGAGTACTGTATTGCCTTTAAGAAAGATACCCTTGGCATTCATAGGTAAATGAATAGAACTTGAAAACCTGTTAAATAGAAGAAGTCACACATACCAAGTCAAATATCATGTGGTTTCCCTTATATGACAAAATATAAATAAATACAAATAAAGAGCAAAATAGAAGAGTGGTAAACAGGAAAAAAGGGTAAGTTCAAATACTTCCCCAAATTACATACTCTACTGTTTTTAAAATATCTCAATGTATATGCTAATTTGCTTTATTTATAGTTTATCCTAGTTTGATGAAAAGTTTGTTTCTTTTTTGCAAGTATCTTTTATTTATGTTTTGTACTGAGTAATTACCTTGAAGTTAGTGATGCACAGTGTTAAAATTGTTATTCTCTTTGCATTTGGCCATGAAAATTTGTTCATAAAACAAAGGAAAAATTGATTGTAAAGTAAAAAAATTAGAATTGTTAATGCTTCTTTTCTACATTGTTCTCAAATCTCATCAGTACTTCTTGCATTCGTTTATCTTAGTCTCATTTTTAAGCACAAAATCTGTGAAGTGCAGAGAAATACAGAGAGTTAAAGTTTCACAATCACTGCCAGTTTTATTTTCAAAAGCAGTATTCTAGTGCTGTTACTAAGGCAGTATTTTGGATAGATCATGGTTTTGCCTTGTTTTCTAGTAGTGTAATTACTAAATTATTCTGTAGGTAAAGAAGTTTTTTTCCCCTTTTCCCTTTTTCAGTTTTGATTTGGTTTTGTCATAGGAAGTATCTTCTAGCCAGAAAAGGTGTAAAGATGGAGTTTTGATAATTCTTATCATGTTTGGCCTCATTACATTTGTGGTCGTATATTTCTTAACAAATTGGTGAATATATAAGGAAGCGTATATGGTGTGGTAGGAAACACTGTTGTACCTTCTCCGTGCAGAAGGAAGTATGTGTATATATATGTAAGGAGACAAATGTTTTACTTTTTTGAAAATTCCAATGGATTGGAGAATATGTGGAAACCTTATTACTTCTTACAGGTAGGACCTGCTTTGTTTGATGATAAATTGCAACTTTTAAAAATCTTCATGCATCTTGGTATATGAAATCAGATTCAGCTAGAATAATTAACAGTAAGGAGTTACTATTTTGAATATAAGATCTTTATCTGTTATCTGAGAAGGGAAACATTAGTGAAGTTGAAGAAAAGTCAACTTGCTTGCAAGTTTATACATATGGCATGTGCAGAGTGAAGAATGCAGGTTTCCTTGGGCCTTCGTATTATTTGAGTTTAATGAATAATAATGGTAAAGAGTCTTGTTGGAGCTCATTCTCCAGCTACAGGAGAGGGATCCAGAATTGAGAACAAAAAGGAAAGGGCACGGTGTAAATCAGCAGTGTACTAGCTAATTTGTTTGCTACTTTGAAAAGTCTGGAATCATAATCTTTTCTCTGTAACAGTTTGCCAGGATTGTTTATTTTTTAATTAAAAGTGTATTTCTATGGCATGCAGAAAATTGGAGAAACCCACTCCTGTAAATAAGAGATTTGACAGTCTATAATTATCAAAAGGGAAAATGGATAGTAGTGATTCTTTGTTAAAATGATTTAACTCTTAGTCAAATTAAAGGGCCTTCAGGGATTTAAGGATTTAGTTTTGGTTTTTATGTTGTGAAACATACTCTATAGCTATTATGAAAAAAAATGTTTTACACAGAGCCCAAATTTGGTTGGCTCAGCTTATTTCTGGTTTACTTGTCAGTTCAGATTTTGTTAATAGACATCTTGTTTTTTTGATAGATTGCCAGTCTACATCATTAATTTTATTGAATCACGGATGGTTAAAGATGGGCTGCCTTGTTGTAATAGACAGTTCTTAAAGTTCTGTGTGAATTGTTTATTGCTAAATACAAGTATAATACATGTTGTATTATGGTTTAATTTGACCCTTTCATGGGGATTTATTAAATTAACTTAGTTGGATTATGAGCATTGATTATATACTGAATCTACTAGATATTTTTTGAGTTTTTCTATTCTCCTATTCTAACAAATACAGTAACCAGTACATAAAAATGAGATAAATAGCAATGTCATGGCACGTGTATTAAAGAGAAGATAAGATTGTACACAGTTATTCAAGGGTTTTTATTACTAAAGAAGCAGTTTGATCTTAACGTTTCTACAGTTCCTATCCTTACAGTGGCATCTGGGTGGAATGGTCCATGGTTTGGTACAAAGTGCTGTCCAGGTTCAGCAGGCAGTGTATTTAGCTCTCATACTTCTGTTTTGTATGGAGTCAGAAGTAATGTTGCATGAGCATGTAGTTAATGACTTGATCAAATGAGTAATTGTTTTTTCTTTTTTCTTCTTTCTTCTGAGACAGGGTCTTGCTTTGTAGTTCAGACTGGCCCTCAGCTCACTATGTAGCCCAGGCAAGCCTCGAACTCAGCAATCCTCCTGTCTCTGCCATCCAAGTGCTGGGATTACAGGCTTGAGCCACCACGCCCAGCACTGTGGTATGTGGTATTGATGGCTGGTGGGCACGAGTCACCACACCCAGCATTGTATGTGGTTACCAGAGATCAAACTCAGGACCTTGCTCTTGCGAAGCAGGTGCCGGAACCACTGAGCTAAATCTCTGGCCCCAAATGAGTAATTTTTAAAAAGATATTTTAACCAACATTTACATTTTAATCTAATTTTGGTAGAATTTCAAAGCATTGAGGAATAAAATTTGTATTTCAATGTTGAGTGCAATGAATCTCTTACTAGTTATATAATTAATTTGTGCTAATCCCAACGGTATTTGGTGGTTAAAATAGAGTTGATACAGTGATTGGAAGAGTGATAGAATTATTGAAATGTCTTTCCTTTGTCCCTTAAGTATACTTCAGACATATGGAATATAATTCTGTATGTATAATTCTTTGGGTTTATGTAAGATAATGTATGTAAGTAAGGCAAGTTCTATTGTAATTATAAGTAATAGTGGTACATTTAATCAGTTGCAAAGATTTTGAAAAATCTTTTCTGAGCTGGGGATTTAGCTCAAGTGGTGCTGTGCCAACACTGGATACACAAGGGCCCGAGTTCAATCCCTGGTACTGCCAAAAAAAAAAAAATCCCATGGAGAAGGATTGAGGACTAGCTTTTTGCTTTTAACTCTGTAGGTGTAAATCTTAGACTAGTCAGTACTTAAGCATGTTAAACATGTGGTCTTTAGCCACTGTGCTAGGATTATCATAAAAACAGTGTTTTATTTCTTGATTTTTAAAAATCAAGTATCCTGTATGATAAAATCAAAACTAAGCAGAAGTAATTCAGTTTACAAAAACAGGATTATTTGCTCATTTTTCTGATGTTTCAATTAAAGCAACTTTGCAATATTTAATGAAAATACTGAAATATACAGTTTTAAATGCCTATTATAAATTTTAAATTCATAATATCATTATATGGCATTTAATTAACTAAACAAAATTAAGTGGGAGTGTAAAGACCGTCAAAGTTAATACTCTTGTGGGACAGCACAAATATAGTGTAGAAACTATGTTATGAACAAGTCATTTGCCTGTTAGAACTGAAGCTTTGCTTCAAAATGGAAGACATCATTTGATATTTTTTTCAAGTACCATGCCTTCACCATCTCTCAGAAAACCACATTTTCTTAATACAGAGGAAATAAGAGGTGTCAAAAAAGGAGCTATATATTTATGTACTTGTTCTATTAACACCATGGTTCATTTACTTATTTTGGCTTAACTACTACTTATAACTTTAAAGTGGAATTACTAACATTTATTGCACACTTACTGTATCCCAGGCACTGTTCTGCATATTTTCAGTGTGTAAAGTATACCATTAGTTGCCATAGTTAATTTCCTCACAACCACTATCTTTTTTGCAGGTCATAAGAGTCAGGTAATTAATTTCAAAGTTACACAGTAGATGATTGCCAAATCATGAATTAGAATCTTACTCTAGAGCCCTTTCCCTCCGTGTTTTGCCAAAATGCGAATCTGAATTATGCATTCTTGGGTTGTTTTTTGCTGTTCTCCTTGTGTGCTTGGGATGATTCTTATCTCCATGCTGGCCCAGAGCGTCATAAACTATAGACTAGTTCTCAGTGTGGGTTTCATGCTCACTGTGGCCTGCCATGTATTTATGATGTATCAGTTGTTTTTTATATTTTTAAATGAGGCCAATACGTACCTTATAGAATTGTTTTATAGTGAGTCAGTAGTGTAGTGTATAGAAAGTGCATACTGGTTTCCGACACGGGTACAGGCTTGTGAGCTCTACATTGCCACCTCTTGGGCTCAGAGCATTTTGCTCTGCTGCTGCTGCTGCTGCTGCTGAAGGCTGTGGTCTTTGGTTAGTTGTTTTTTTCTGAGGCACCTGTCATCCTCATCTCATCAGTCTGCTGTCTGCTCAGAGTGGGTGTGGAAGGCCAACCTAGGGTGTTTTGTTTGAGTTCAAAAACTTTTAAAATGTGTTTTGTTATTCGTGGTTAGATGAGTGATGGAGGATTTCTCTTTTCTCTGTCTTCTGTAAGTTTGAAATCAAGTAAAGGAAGTTTCATGGGGTCTAAAAAGCTAACTATGGACATTATTAGTTTTTAAAGTATTTTTCTTTTTCCTCCCCAGGAAATTTGGTGAGCGACCTCCACCTAAACGACTCACTAGGTAAGCTGTCCTTGTATTAGTCAGGCCTTCACTGAGCCAGGTTGTGTATACATAGACCCTATTAAGGGGCTGTTAGAAATCTTTACCGTATTGGTACCTACATTACAGGCTTATTCTCATCTTTCCCCTATTTTAACCTCTCTCCAAAAAACCAAAACAAGTATGAGAATATAATTCAAAAAAAAAGTAAGGGCTGGAGATTCAGCTCAGTGGTTCCAGTGCCTGCCTCGCAAGCACAAGGTCCTGAGTTCGATCCCAGTAACCACATAGAATGCTGGGCGTGGTGACTCAGGCCCACCAGCAATCAGTACCACATACCACAGTGCTGGGTGTGGTGGCTCACACCTGTAATCCCAGCACTTGGGAGGCAGAGGCAGGAGGATTGCTGAGTTCCAGGTTTGCCTGGGCTACATAGTGAGCTCAGGGCCAGCCTGAACTACAAAAAGTGAGACCCTGTCTCAAAAAAAAAAAAAAAGTAAGCAAGCAGTAACTTTTATAATCTAGTGGCTATAAGAAGGCCAGCAATGGGGCCGGAGATTTAGCTCAGTGGTTCCAGTGCCTGCCTCACAAGCGCAAAGCCCTGAGTTCGAACCCGGTAACCACGTACAATGCTGGGTGTGGTGACTCACACCCACCAGCAATCAATGCCACAGTGCTGGTCGTGGTGGCTCATGCCTGTAATCCCAGCACTTGGGAGGCAGAGGCAGAAGGATTGCTGAGTTCCAGGCTTGCCTGGACTACATAGTGAGCTGAGGGCCAGCCTGAACTACAAAGCCGAGACCCTGTCTCAAAAAAAAAAAAAAAAAAGGCCAGCAATATTAAAGAAGCTTTCTGTATTTAGCTGTGGTTAGTTACAATTCTTTGATTACAGGTGAGGCTTGAAAAGATGATAATGGTCTTAGGAAGGAACTTTATGCTCTTGGAAAGAAATTTTAAAGGAAACAAGATATTTATCTGTTTTAAAGAATCGCATTCTAGAAGGAATGACTGTTATTAAGAAATCAACCAATAACAAATGGTAATAGGGCTGTGGGACAGGAGAGGAATCCATGTCTGTTGTTGGTAGGAGTGTAAACTGGTACAAGCACAGTGGAAATCAGTGTGGAGAGTCTTCAGAAAATTAAAACTAGATACTCTGACTCACCTTATTCCCTTTCCTTTTTTTTTTTTTTTTTTTTTTTTTTTTTTTTTTTTAAGACAGGGCCTCGCTTTGTAGTTCAGGCTGGCCTTGAGCTCACTATGTAGCCCAGGCAAGTCTTCCTGTCTCTGCCTCCCGAGTGCTGGGATTGTAGGCATGAGCCACCATGCCTGGCACTGATTGCTGGTGGGTGTGAGCCACCACACCCAACATTGTTGTTTGTGGTTACTGGGGATTGAACGAGGGACCTTGCACTTGCTAGGCAGCTGCTGGAGCTACTGAGCTAAATCTCCAGCTCCCTATAACCTTTTTTGATATATCCCCCAAAGAATTACAAGCATCATACCACAGCATTATATGCACATCCATGTTTCTAGTGGCACAGTTTGTTAATAGCTAAATCTTGGAAAACAGTCTAAATGGCCACCAACCTATTAACGAATAAAGAAGTGTCATGTTTTTGTTTTTTTTTAATAAAATGAAATACTACTTAGCCATAAAGAAAGATAAACTTGAGACATTTATGGCTAAATGGATGCACCTTGAGACCATACTCTTGTTCTCTGGTTTGAGAGACTGAAGGTGTAAGTGAGGACCAAAATGTATAATAGATATTGTGAAATAGGAGCAAATGGGTAGGAGAACTAGGGATGGAGCAGAGGATGGGTAGGAGAACTAGGGTTGGGGCAGAGGAAAAGAAGGAAAAATGAGAAAAGAAGGAAAAAATGGAAATGAAGTTTTTGTAAATAAGGAGGGGAAAGGGTTAGAGGGAGGATAGGGGAATGAGAAAGAATCAAGATATATACAGGTACAAATCCCATATGATTAATGCAGTCATTATGTGTATCTAAAATATACCAGTAAACTTAATTAGAAATATATACACATAAAGTAAATTATTTTACAAAGCTCTTCCATTGAACCACTTAGCAGTTTACCCCAAGCAGCACTCAGGCAGCATGTTTGTTTATGTATTAACTATCCCAGTGTCACTCAGGCAGGTGTCATTTCAACTAGTCAGTTCTTGTATTGAGTAAATCTGATACAATTATTGTTTTTATTACCTTCTGTCATATTAATTTATAAAAAATTAATGAAAAATATGCAACTTTTAGTTATCCTGTATTTAAATAATTGGACTGGTAAGTGGTTAAAAAATAAGGGGGACATAGGCCTGGGGATTTAGCTCAAGTGATAACAGCGCCAACCTTGGACATACAAGGGCCAGAATTCGATGCCTGGTACTGCAAAAAAAAAGAATAAGGAAGACTTGCCAGAAGAACACAGGAGGCAGTTTGAAGATATTTTCACACTTTGATCATCAAATATGTAATGTAATAGATCAAAGCCCATACAATCATGGAACAGTTTAGAAGTCTATACGGACAGATTGAGCATCTCTAGTCCAGAAATCTGAAAATCGAAAATACTCCAAAATCTGAACCATTTTGACTGCTGACAGAGTGCTCAAAAAGTTTTAGATTCTTGAAGTTTTTTGATTTGGGATGTTCAAATCTTAGTCTTCCATATATACCAAAAATCTGAAAAAAATGTGGATCTCATAGTATTTCGGGTTCTAACCATTTAGGAAAACAGATACTCAACCTATTAAGAGATCATTTTCTCAGCACATAGATAATAGTTTATTTCTTCTACATATAAATATTATAAAATTACTTAATGAGTCATTAAATGGAGGAATAGAATAACTTTTCCTTACAGAAGAATGCCACCTAACAAGTATAGAAGGAATACGGAATTAAGGAAAGCGCTATTAGGCAGTGAAGTGTAGTGTCCACAAGTGACAAGAAGATACCATGTGCATCCTAAGGAGGACACAGTATCACTTTTGGTGTAAGATGCAAAGAAACATATAGAAAGTAAATGGTCTTTATTCTTCAAAAGTCTCAAGATCATGTAAAATGAAGATTAAATAATTGTTCTAGATTAAAGGAGACCAGAGAAATAGAAATAAATGTCCTATAAATAAAAAGATATAGAGATAAATAAATCATGAAGCAGGAAATATTTTTTTCTTTTGCTACGAAGCCAGAGTTGTCATGATAATAATGGTGATCAAATTGAGAAAAAAGTCACCTAACCAGTGTAGATGGAAAGAACAAAGTTTCTCTTAGGAAGTGGTGGGTCCAGAGGTCTCTTGTCACCCACTGGGTGATTTATGTCTCTGTAGACTTCACCATCCCTTTAAGGAGGTTGTAGGTCTAGTCATCTTGTCTTTATCTTGAGTATGGTTTTCAGACTCTCTATGGTGTAATTGTGGTGTTTCACCTCCATCCTGGCCTTCTTGTGGACTGAGCCCTATCTGACTGCCTATAACATTTTTGCCTAGCTCATCTATAATACTTGAAGCCACAGAAAGTGAAACTGTAGTTAAAGGGGGGCTACGGTAGTTATCTTGTAAGAATTTTTCAGTACCTGCTTTATGTTTGTAAAAACTTAACAATTTCTGCTTCTTTTTTTTTGAGACAGGGTCTCGCTTTGTAGTTCAGGCTGGCTCTGAGCTCACTGTGTAGTCCAGGCAAGCCTTGAACTCAGCCATCCTCCTGCCTCTGCCTCCCGAGTGCTGGGATTACAGGCGTGAGCCACCACGCCCAGCACTGTGGTATGTGGTGGTGGGCGTGAGTCTCCATGCCCAGCATTGTATGTGGTTACTGGGGATCAAACTCAGGACCTTGCGCTTGTGAGGCAGGTGCCGGAACCACTGAGCTAACCCTCCGGCCCCCCTTTTTTTTTTTTTAAAGAGATGTGAGGTGATTGTGGCACCTTACCATTGAACTACTTTTGGCTTGCAAAATTGGTTTTCAGCCTATGTGATACTGTCCCATTCTGCGGTCCACTCCAGAGTTTGGCAATATCAGGAGACATTTTTTTTTCCTTTATTCAGTTTATTGGTACATTTTAGACACACATCACAAACACATTCAACATTGCGTATTTGTACCTATACATGACATCTTGATTTGCATTACCTTGTCCTCCCTACACCCCCCAAGCCCCATATATATATAAAACCTTTGTTTCCTTTTTTATTTTTACCATCAAATTTTTTCTTTCTTTACTTTCCCCTGCCATCCCCCCCTTCCCTTTGAACATTTTTTTCCTGTTTCACAATACCTATTAAACAATCTGGACATCATTTACACCTTCAGTTTCTCATACTAGAGAAACAGTACGGTATTTAGACATCTGTGTCCTATTTTTCTTATGCGTATGTCCTCAAGGTACATCCATTTAAGTATTAATGTCTAGTTATTTCATTCTTTATGTCTGAGTAATACTCCATTTTATTAAAAAAATCACATCTTCATCAGTCAGGAGACATTTTTAATTGTAAAAGTTTAAGAAACAGTGAAAACTACTAGATAGAAAGTACTGTTAGACATCTTACAATGGACTGGAATGCCCCCCATAACAGAATTATTGGCCAGGGATTTAGCTCAGAGGTTCTGGCATCTGCCTTCCAAGTTTGATTTCCAGTACCACATACCACAGTACCGTGTGTGGTGGCTCACGCTTGTAACCCCAGCACTCGGGAGGCAGAGGCAGGAGGATTGCTGGCATTTCGAGGCCAGCCTGGGCTAGCCTGAATTAATTACAAAGTGAGACCCTGTCTCAAAAAACAAAAACAAAAAAGTTACTTCACCCAGAATGTTAATGGTGCTGACATAGAAACCCATAATTTGGATGAAGCTGTTGTTCTGTGGGATTTACTATTTGTGTTTCATTAGAATGTGCTATCTTTTTTAATGACTACTTAAGGTACAACAAGTCATTTAACAAGCTATAATTACCAGAAAATATAATTTTTAATGTTTAATATTCCATTAATAAAACAAATTCTATTTTTCTTACCAAAAGAAGCTGTTTAGCAAATTCCTGTTACAGACAACTATTACTAATAATTATTACCTTGAGACTCTAATTACCTTGTCAGTATTACTTTGCCAGTATTACTGGGAAGACACATGAAAACCCAGCGCTCTCACTCTCAGTTCATTATAAACATCCTGAGATGATCCTGATGACTACTTGTTATTTCCAGCACTGGAAGCTACCACAATGCCCAGTGCCTAGGGCATAGCAGAGGTCCGATAAACTTTCACAAGGAAAAAGGAAGGCTAGGTGTACCACTCACTTGGTAGGCTTGCATAACTTGTGCTTCGCAAATCAGATCAGATGCCTAATCATTCACAGCTGGTTCTTTGGTGGAAGTCTCTATTTCCTGTACTCTCTGGGTAGTTACTGTACTAAGAGATGAACGTACCTTTCTAAGGAAATAAAAGAGCTGATGTCTACTGACATTTTTCAGTAGGTGTAGGGTTAACATTTTAATTCTGTTCCACAGTAACTAACTTTATTTTACAGAAGTGAAAACTCAAGGCTGAATAAGTAACAAACCAAGATTCAGACTCTTCTGTTCTTACCAAAGCTGTGTGCTCTTAACCATTTTAAAAGTTTTGATAATATAATTCTGTACTCAAGAGCCAGACTCCCTGGGTTTGACTGCTCTTCAGAATCATCTTAGCAACGTTATCTAGCCTTTCCCCAGGTAGAAAATTTGCTTTGTAATACTGTGTCACTCATGGGGTTGTTAGTTATGTCAATACATGTTTAGAACAGTACTATCCCAGAATGGTTGCTTAGTTTTAGCTTTTCTTTTCTTTTCTTTTTTTTTTGAGACAGGGTCTTGCTTTGTAGTTCAGGCTGGCCCTGAGCTCACTATGGAGCCCAGGCAAGCCACCGTGAACTCAGCAATCCTCCTGTCTCTGCCTCCTGAGTGCTGGGATGACAGGCATGAGCCACCACGCCTGGCACTATGGTATGTGGTATTGATTGCTGGTGGGTGTGAATCTTTACGCCCAGCATTGTATGTGGTTCCCGGGGATTGAACTCAGGACCTTGCTCTTGCGAGGCAGGCGCCGGAACCACTGAGCTAACCCTCTGGCCCTAGTTTTAGCTTTTCTAATGATTATAATTAATATACTCTTTGTAGAAAGGTTTTTCTGACTGCCTCAGGTATTGGATGGTTCTGCCTTTGAAGACTTTGTAGTCTGTTTGGGAAGATAAGAGAAGTAAACCTGAAACCTGATAAATATATAATCAAGTATTGTGGTTGCTATAAATGAAAATAGAATTTGCTGTAGGAAATGTTTGTAGCTTGAGGAGGCTCTCTCCCTTCTCCTTTCCATTTTCACTAAGCAGCCTTTCAAGTTTTATGCCTGGGATTTGGTCAGGTTATTATTGACTTTCTCCTGGCTTTGCTTTTTTTTTTATATACACCTTGAACTCTTTAATCAGTCACATAACTTAGCGGCATCTCATATCCCTAATTGTCATCCAGTCCAGGCCCAGCTGTTGGAGAACATACTGTCCTTGTTTGTGTCCGTGGGGTGTTAGTGGGAATTGCACCGTTACTTCTGTACCTCAGCATTAACTGATCCTTTAATACCAATTTTCATTTTACTGGTCCATTGTCAGCTTCCTTTTTCCATTCCCTTTTGGATATTTCCAAATACTTAACCTCTCTTTTTTTTTTTTTTTTCCTTTTTAACCCATTAGATATCACAGTGACTGGTCATTTTGTAAATAAAAAAATGCTTTTAGATTTCAACTCCCTGATATATCCTTCCTTGGTTGGCATCCTCTAGGCTCCTTGCATGCAAAGACACCAGTCTTAATTCTACCTTTTAGCAGTCCTTTCCTCTTTCTTGCAGGGCTGGAGATTAAGCCTAGAGCCTGATTGTCCTGAGAACCCCAAGCTGTAACTAGTTCTCTATTTCCTTTGTACCTTTCTACACACTTGATCTTAGCCAAAAGGCCGAGAAGCGATTGTACCTTTCTTCTTGTTTCCTCTGTCACTGCATTTTCCTCCTAGGAAATTTCATTCACGTTTATGGCTTCATTTGCTACCAGTGAACCTGCCCTTGCAGCCCAGTTGGGTGCTTCCAGCAGCCTTGTGCATGTTCTCTGAAGCAGAGCTATCAGGGCCACATCTGAGGAGACATTTGTCAGTAGAACCTGTTAATACAGCCGGTTCTCCCAAAACAAAACATACAAGGATTTCTTAAGTGTTCTAATCTCCTCTCCCTGCCTTCTGTTATTTTTGTAGTCTGACAGCCTTTTTACAAGTTTCTTCTGTGTATGCTTTCTAGGACTTTGTCTGGAAGTAAGTAACTCAAAAAAATAGGCGTTTAAAAAACTCAAGATCTCTTGTTCAATCTAACCTCAGTCTTTGGGTTAAATTGAAAATCAAGTTCAACAGCATGTTTTTCTGTGGTGATTTGAGAAAGAATTGAATGATGTTCTTGTCCCAGTTCTCTAAGGGGTGAATTTTTTTGTTTCCCTTTTTTTCTTCTTTTAATAAGTATTGTAAGTTTTTCCACAGATACCTTAACATTTTACTATTGCCACTTTAATCATCATCTCATGGAGTATAGTGTTTCACTATACTCCCAATTTTAAAAGCCCAATTTTAAAGCCCTTTCAGTTTGAATGTATACATCTTGTTAGTTGTAGTTCTTTAGAATCCTGCAGTTTATTTCAATTCCTGACCACCACTTGTTCATTGCAAGACCTTGGGCAACTCAGTCAAAGTAGAATTATGAAGATTTAATTATGAAAATTAAGTTAAATACAACATTAACAGTACTTAGTTCAGGGCCTGGCACATAGTAAATACTCAGGAAGCCTTAACAGCTGTTGCGATTCCCTTATGCCTCAGCTGAGAGCTCACTGTACCATTGTGTGGAGTTAATTGTGCCTGGACCATGTGTAGTATTCGCAATGCCTAGAATGTCTTATTCTCCTCCTCTCTCCTGTTGAAGAAACACTTCCCAGCCCATAGTCCTTTATCACATAACCCTTCCTTTATATTGGTGTTCCCTCATTTCGATCCTTTTTGAACACAACTTCTGCGTCATTGTATTTCATTACAATTTGGACTTCGAGTTCGTCTTTCAGAGGAGACATTAGTTCCCAATCTTTTTACCCTGGTATTAGTTGCCATACCTTGAGCTACAGATTTTATAGTTAGTAACTATAGTGCTAGTTTATCTCAATACCTATAGCCATCCTGTGTTAGGTACCTGGTGTTGTCTCTGGGTTCCATATTGAGGATGGATAAATGATTGTCTAATGCCCATTACGATGTAGGGAATACAAATAGAGAATTCACATATTAAAAACAGTGCTATTGTATGTGGATGTCCCCTTACATTTTACATTTGTCTTTATATATAAATGTAATATTTAAATTCAATAGAAGAATTTTTGATTATCTTTGAAGCATCTTTAATTTTGTGATGTGTAAAAACAACAGAATTTGATGTTTATTGATTCAGAATTGTTTTGATATGTGCTGAATTTGCTCTTTTATATTATTTAGTGAAATGATTAGATGAATAAATATAAGATAGTGAACATTTTATAGAATATTTGCTTAACGTGTAGTTTGTATTTGACAAACTCCAACTTTTGACTAATTTCAACTAGGCTTTATTAAATTTTGTGTATTTAGTTAAAATCTTTCGAGCAACTGTCTGTATATAAATGATAGGCCTTCCTGAGTCCTTAAATAGGATTGTTGTTTTAGAGTTATTAGTACATTAAGATGATTTGTGTTTCACTATGGCTTTTGTATTCAATGAAGAACACTGATTCAAATTATCTGGGCAGGTAAGCCATAAGATTAAGTTACAAAAAACACTTCAAATTAGCAATGTAAATATTGATCAAAATTATTCTAGAAATGTAATTGTGGTTTGAACAAAGTGATAGATTCTAAAGAATGGTTTCTTCTTTTAAAGAACAAAATACAGAGATAAAGATAGGAAATATTGTCCCATTATATATATACTATGCTTTAAACTTAATTCATGGATTTGTTTTCCTTTATTGCTTTTGTCTTTGTGTTTAAAAATATGCATAAACATTCCTTTCGTTACAGAGCATAATAAAGATTTCCTGAAAAACTTTACCCTATAATAGTAATATTTACTATTATATTGCTTTATTTTAGGGAAGCTATGCGAAATTATTTAAAAGAGCGAGGGGATCAAACAGTACTTATTCTTCATGCAAAAGTTGCACAGAAGTCGTATGGAAATGAAAAAAGGTAAGAAGAAAAAGGGTTTTATTATGGTGGATATTTAATTATTATAATGCCTGGATCATGCTATCCCGAGAAAGACTAACACATGCATGTAATGAACAAGGGCACTCTTATTAGCACAGCATTTAGTGGGTCTACCAATATTGGGTTGGAGACCCTGAACAATGGGTACCGGCCCCTTTTAAAGGTATTTCACGTTACTCATGGTGGGGAACCTAAGCCTCCTAGTAATTGGCTAACACTTTGATCTATCATACTTATCAGGTGGTCATTGGTAGAGGAGGAACAGGAAATACAGAGTCATCTTGTGGGAGGGTGAACAAAGGAAATCCTTGGTAGAAACAGTCCTGGTGATTAACTCACAGATAAGTTATGTGAGCTATGTCCCCTCAGGCTTACCAGGAGATGCTGTACTTGGTGACCAGGGCAACCAGCAACTGCATTCATTTGCTTAGTTTTTCAGGGAACCTTACACATTTAGCAAGTTATCACAAGTTCTTTGGTCCCAACAATTATAATCATTGCATGAATTTGCAAATAGTGTATTAATATTCATGTCTGAGGGTGGTTTCTATTACCCAGTTAATTTGCCTCATATAAAATGAAAAAAGCTGGGCATAGTGGCTCACGCCTGTAATCCCAGCACTCAGGAGGCAGAGGCAGGAAGATTGCTGAGTTCAAGGCTTGCCTGGGCTCCATGGTGAGCTCAGGGCCAGCCTGAACTACAAAGCGAGACCCTGTCTAAAAAAGAAAAAAAAAAAGAGGATTTATCTCTTAAAAGAGAGTTACTTCTGGCATGCTCAATCCAGTAGGAGAATTTAGTAAAGATTATCTGGCTAAGTGCCCAATTTGACAAAATGAAATGACCCAGTTTTTCTTTAGGGCCGTTTTTCCAAGTACTTCAGGGATGCTTTTGCTGGTTCAGAAAGAGGTTTTCCTGCGGGCATGGTTGTGCACACCTGTGATCCCCACAACCAGGAGGCAGAGGCTGATGGAGCTTGAGTTCCAGGGCAGCCTGGCTAGAATGACCCGCCTCACAAGGGAGGGGACGACAAGTTTTTCTTTTAGTAGAAAATATTTTTTTAAAAACAACCCCCAAAGTAACATTTTAAAAAAGAAAAGGCTAAACCCTGATTCTAAATTGAACACAAGAAAGAATTATGGATCCTCTGTTGATTAAAAAAAGAGCTCCCTGTCCTCCTCCAGCCCTCCCTAGACTCCGAATCTATTCTTGTTGGTAGGAAACTGCAGTCCCCCCTCCCTATGAGGTTCCCATTCAGGAGGCTGAGGCAGTTGGATCCCTTGAGCGCAGGAATTGTAGGCCAGCCTGGCATTTAGGTGGGCTACCTACGTTCAGGTGGCACAGAAATTATCTATAAAGCTAATGGGCCAAAATTAAATTATAACAGTGATCTTTACATTAAGTATTTATCATGGGACATTATAAATTTCACCTGTGTATGTGTGTGTAATTGTGGACTTTTGTTAGGTTTTGTTTTTGCAGTTGTACTGGGCATCATACCTAGGCCAGGGCCTCAATACTGAGCTTAACCCAGTCATAGGATAATAATTATTTATGGTACAATTGAATGTGGTGTTGTTCTGTGGGGAGAATGCTAGGTGTGAATCCAGGGCCTCTGTCACACTAAACACATAATGTTCAACTGGGAATCACTTCAGTTTTTCACCTGATTCCTGGAATTTTCTTGAATCTTTCTGAAGGCTGGTCTTCTTTTTTGTATTCCCTTTGGTACCAAGGATTGAATGAAGAGCCTTCACACTCAGCAGCAGTCCCAGTCCCTTTTATTTAATTTTTATTTGTTTCTTGTCTGGGAATCCAAGCTCATGGACTTGTGCTTGCCAGGCAGGTGCCATGTAGCTGAGCTACATGCTCAGGACACCCTTTTTTAGTTTTATTTGGAGGCAGGGTCTCACTGAGTCACTAGTTTGACCAGGCAGGCTGGGATCAAACTTACAATTCTCCTGCCTTAGCCTCTCAGAGGGCAACAGTTATAAGTGTGTGACCACCATGCCCGGCTGGCATGGCAATATTCAGTTAAGCATTTCATTGTTTGCGTCTGGGGAAAGATCATGAGTTTTTTGGATTGGCTAGAAAGGCACCAAACTGAAGTGGGAGAAGGACTTAAAATCTAGGTTTAAGGGTTGGAATCTTAAAGAGTTTGTCACCAAAAGGAAATGTTCAGCATATGCATAAGACTGGGGAAACTAAGCACGTAAATAAATTAATTTGCATGGTAGAAGAAATTAAGAATTCTCTTTCTTGGAGTCATATAAACCTGAGCTGAAAAGAGGGTGAAGCTATTTAATGGATAACTTTTGTCCTTCACGGTAATGAAAACAATATTTAACACTTACAATGCTCTTTTCTAAGTGTTACTTTTTAATCTGTTGCAATTCAGGTTTACAAAATTTCTGGTTGTTTTTCTTTACTAGTAAAAATTCACTGGTTTAAAGTTAAATATAGAATGAAATTTGGGGCATAGAAAATCACATTAAAGAAGATGCCCTTTTTTCATAAAATTGATACTAGAAATTGAGGGGTTTTTTTTGAGACAGGGTCTCGCTTTTGTAGTTCAGGCTGGCTCTGAGCTCACTATGTAGCCCAGGCAAGCCTCGAACTCAGCAATCCTCCTGTCTCTGCCTCCCGAGTGCTGGGATTACAGGCATGAGCCACTATGCCCGGCACTGTGGTATGTGGTATTAATTGCTGGTGGGCGTGAGTCTCTAGGCCCAGCATTGTATGTGGTTACTGGGGATTAAACTCAGGACCTTGCGCTTGCGAGGCAGGCGCCAGAACCACTGAGCTAACCCTCCGGCCCAAGGTTTTTTTTTTTTAAAGTAATGAAATTTAGTATGTGTACATAGCTGGTCATATGTTTTCTAAGAAAAGTGAGAATCAACACCCTTATCCCTAAAGACAGATCTGAAAGACCAGCTGTGGCTCTCATGGAGAATCTAAACTGAAAACAGTCACCATAGCAGCTCTACTTAAAAACCAGAGAAATGCTTTACCAATATTTTAAAATTGATTTTTGGGAGGTACATTTTATATGTACATTACGATCACATTCAACATTGAGAGTTTGTACCTGTACTTGATACATCTTGATTCTCATTTTTTCCCCTTTCCCCTGCCCTCCCTACAAACTCCCAACCCCCTATACACGTTAGCTTTTTTGTTTTTATTTACCAGTATTTAAAAATTTTAGCCCCCAGAATAATCTTGGAAAGTAGGATTGTTATAATGCTTGCATTAGAATCATTGAAGCAAAGATCAGAACTCCTGAGACTAATTCCACATTTCTTATTTTATTGCCCTAATTTTAAAAAGATTATACATCCATATGAATTTGCTCACTTGTTATTAATTAAATGTGTGTGGGGTGTATCATCACGTGGGTTGTCTGTCTGTACAGCTCTTAATGTTAGAGCTTCCCACTGGTTAGCTGCAGAAGGCTTGATGAGGAAGTAAAGACCTTTGAGAACACAGACCTTGGGAACTTGATGTAGCACTGTCTTATTCACTATTAGTTATGTGAAACTTGACTGGGTCTAATTGAATTACTAAGAGAGGTGTGCTTATCATATGGTTCCAGACTGGGCTGGTGCCCCCTTTCCTTTTCTGGAGTTTGAAAGATGCATTTTTCTACAGCTGGCTTCATTTATTAATTTAGAAATTTCTGATCACCTTTTAGGTGCCAAGCACTATGCAAAAGGCACTTTTAAAAGTCTGTATGCCATTTAATCGTATGATGGATCACTGAGGCACTGTGAAGTAGTAAAAGGGAAGAAGGATCTGTTTGGAAAATGTTAAAGTCCAGTTAAGATTGCTGTTTGTGAATGAGAGTAAAATATGCACACAGAGCTGCAGTGGCTTATCAAGTTAGACATTATAACATCTTTTGTTGCAGTAACCTTTATTTTCCATATTGGGTATGGTCTAACCAGTCTATAACCCTCTCAGAACACTTGAAGAATTCATTTTTGGCTTCTAAAATATGAAGGAAAAAAATGATAAAAGGCCAGAAGAACTACTTTCCGGTATTTATACTTGTTTATATTGTTTAAAATTCCAAAGTAAATGTACATTGCTTATGACAAAGGAGGAAACCCATTGAATTTACCTAATTTCTAAAAATCATTAGTGGTAAGAGACTGCAGATTCTAGGCCAGGCCTTTGTTGACCAGCAGGCTCTGCTGAGGTCTCTTTGAGGATGAGACACGGTCTGTCAGATCCCGAGGTACACAGTGGGCAGAGGGAGCTCTGCCTGCCTCCCTGCTCATCAGGGTCAGGTCTCTTTGAAGAGCTGCTAAAGCAAAAGGCTTGAGGTTACTTGGGGACATGACCACAATCCTTTTGGCCTTGTTCCTTTGGCACAGAAAGTAACTCTAGTGAATGATGGTAAAAATATTCATTTGAAAATTTATTCTCGATACTTTTGTGCCTAATAACCTACTTGCATAGTACATCTATTATCCCATTTATTTTAGTGGTTAGTTTGATTTTTTCATTAAAGAAGTTCTTTCCAGGTTAAAAAATACACTTTTTAAAAGATTATTTTTTCTAGAGATATAAATAAGCCATTGACATATTACCATTCTACTTTGTCTCAGGATAAGTAGTTAAACACTAATGGTGGTGCTGTTTAAACCATTAGGAAAGCCATTTAGACACTTAGACTGTGATGCTGAAGTCATTTTAAGAGTTATGTTAATTAGAGTACATGGTGTGCAAAAAGTTCCCGAATATAGTCCTTTTGAACTGAATAATCAGTTATGTTTTGGCAGAGGTAGTAAGATAATGCAAATAACAGGAGTTTGGATTTGTCTCACCACCTATTTTATATATTGGGCTGAGTACAAGGCCTTCTTTCAGACTGTAAGGTGTTTTCCAGATCTCAGGATTTGGGAAAAAAGTTATTAAATCATAATCTGGAAATACTGATTGAAATGAATAAAATCTTAAGTGTGTGTATGTCGCCACCAAGTGGCAAAGAATGCATTGCTTATCATAGTTCTTTAGAGCCGTGTGGAGGAAGAACCAAGGGCCTGTAGTTTCATAGTACTCTTCAGCAATGAATAAACTGTAAATGGCCCCCTTTTTAATCATATTTTGGACTGCTTAGTAAATATTGACCAACTGTCCAGATCTTTAGAAGTTAATTTACTTTTGTAGCGATATATTTTGTCTTCCTTTATGTGACCTTTTATTCTCACTCATATTGCCTTTAATTTTCTTTGTCTGATTCCCTTTTTTATATATATATGCATACTTTTTTGATGACTATATTGCTCTGAGACTCTGTGGAAATGAAACTTTGATTAATTCATTGCTTTTTAGGAAATAGCAATATTGGATATTTAAAATAGGATTTCACCAGCACCTTAAAAAAATAACCTCAATCTTTAGATTCTATTTGATTTACTGTTTTCCTGTATAACAGCTTTCTTTGAAAATTATAGGATTGGTATTAAGGCTATGTCATAGGCTGTTGAAAAGTCTTTTTTAACATTACATAATTAGAATGCCTTTTCACAATAAAACCTTGATCATGTTTTGAACAAAGGATTTTTTAGCTACTTGTCTTAATTTTATTCTCTATTATCTTCATGAATTTTGGTGTAGTACTTTAGAAAGCCAGCACTAATTCTTTTGTTGTTTTAGTTCTCTTTATATTTTTAGAGGTGAAATAAAATTATATTCTAAGATAACTCATTGAGGTTTGACTACTACATTTGTATGCTATATAATAATACTAAAGCACGACTCTTCAAATTTACAGCTAGTATGCCAATTTACTAAGGAGTCTTAATGTCAGTGTTCAAGAAAATACTAACAAGACACAAGTTTCCAAAGTTGATGGCCTTCCTAGCCTCCTGAGAGTGTGCCAGCCTAGGTATTTGAACCTGTGCCAGGGTAAGCATTGAGTGGTTTCCCACCATTAGAAACCAGGAAGATCCATGATGTGGACTTAACCTGGGCCAGCTAATCAGGCACCCTGTAGACTTGAGGGAACTGGAGCCAGGCCCATGACCTTAGCTGCAACCTTTATATCCATGACCCTGGTGCGAGCAAGCAGCATGAAAGACGCACTCCTTTCCTGTCATTTAGGTAGAGAGAAAACTATAACGGCTTCCCTCCCTGCTCTGTTTGATCTCTAGATCCCACTGGTTTATTTACCTGTTAACCTGCGTTTCCTATTGATCTCTGTCTTTCTGTCTACCTACCATTTTGGTGTATTTCTCTACTTTGGCTCTTAGTTCCTATTTTAGAGCCTTTATACTTGTTCTTTCCTCTGTAAGAATGCTCTGATCCCAGATAGCCATGTGACTTTAGATTGTGATGTACTGCACCTCTTTAAGGATGCTGTCCCTAGCCATTCCCTGATGGTTCACATTTCAATAACTCTGTGCTTCTCTTATTTTGTTTTTTCTTCTCAAGGTTTAGTATCAGCTAATACAGTACATACATAATTTTACTCATTTGTCTTTTTTGTTACAGTTGTGTCTTTTAGGATATAAGTTCCATGAAGAGTTTTATCTGTTTTTGTTTACTTTTACTATTACATTCTCAGTGTCTGGCACACCCATGAGAGGTATAATTTGGAGAATTAGTCAATATTAAGTGAACCAAACTCATTTCTCATAAATTAGATATAAATTACTTATGAAGTAGTCTGGTTAGGATTGAAGAAAGGTGCCATTGTATAGTTGGAGTTAGTTCTGTCAATATTTTAGTAGGCACCAGGGGGAAAGCCAAACAAGAAGCTCACTCACCTAACTACGAGGAAGGCCCAAGAGCCAAACCAGCTTGCTGGTGCCTGTGGATGCGTGTGTGCACAGGTGTTTACACACACGTCAGTGGTTTTTCTTTCTTTTTCTGAGACAAGTTTTTACTTTTCTAGTTCAGGCTGGCCCTGAACTCACTATGTAGGGCAGGCTGGCTTCAAACTCACCAATCCTCCTGCCTCTGCCTCCCAAGTACTGGGACTACAGGTGTGAGCCCCCATGCGTGGCATTTTGATATGTGGTACCAGGAATTGAACTCGGGACCTTGTGCTTGCCAGGCGAATGCCGGAACTAAATCCCCATTTTTCTTTTCCTCTGCACACTGTAGGTCCAGAGTATTAACAAGTATGAATTAGTTGTCCAGTGCCAGGGATATAGCTCACTGGTGCCACACCTGCCTGGCAAGCATAAGGTTCTGAGTTTGATACCTGATACTGCAAAAAGAAAAAAAGAAGAAGAAAAAGCTTAGTTGTCAGACCAAAACTGGAACTTCAGTACAATTTTATTCAGAAGTGTGGTATGTAGTTGGATGATGTGACCACTACTAAGCCCATATACATGTGGTTCATCAAGATGAGTGGGTGCATATTTACACATCAGGCCACTCCCTGTGTTTTCTTATAATTAGAGCCATGCATCAGGGGTTCATTATCATTGCATTAAAACCCCTATTTTTCCTATGGTAGGATTAACAGAAGAAACATTTTTCCTTACTTATAACTGTTTCAGTAGTAGGAATTACCATGAGTGCTATTTGTTTGAAGAAAGAGAAGCAGGAACTTATATCTTCGGGTAATTAAAGGGTGTCCTGCTTGTTTATTCTACCATTGAGTCATTCATTTATATTACTTACCTGGATAGTATAGGAATTTTGAGTTTTTAGGCCTCATGGAGAAGCATGACATAAACGTCAGGTATAATTGAGCAGAAGAGAATTATACCCTACATAGGGAGTGGATTTATGGTCTGAACTATGAAAAGTATAGAGCTTGAGTTAGGCTTTGATATCTTTTTTTTTTTTTTTTTTTTTTTTTTTTGCTAGAGAGAAGATTATAAGGAAGTTATTCTAGGTGTGAAGAATTTTTGAGGACTTCTTTTCCAAATAACAAAACAAACTTGTTAGTTTGAGTCAAAAGAATATAGTGTATTGTTCCTCTAGCAAAATATTTCTCAGTCATTTACAGTGCACCAGTTGTTGAGAAAAGGTACACAAACATAGCACGCCCTTGCAGAATTCATACTCCACTAATCCCTTTTGAGACATTCCTCTCATGTGGTATTCCAGGTTAATTACCAAATAAAGTTAAATGTAATACCCATAAGAATAAGCATTAATTAACTTACTTTGAATAGGCCTTAATTAGTAATCACACAGTCTGTGATGATATGTCATGTTTTGTACACTGCACTTCTGAAACAGTACAGACCTTTCAGCTATGTGAAAATTTAAGAAGTTTTTCTAAACATATATAATCTTAACTGAATGCATGACCCCAATATTTTACCTGAAGAGATATAGAAGTTAATTTCTGTCCTATGCACATGATCATTTCCATTACAGAAGGCGTCGCCACAGTTTTTCATTAGGAGCCAGTTCATTGTATTTCTGTATGATTTTGTTTACATATGGTCAAGAAAAAGAAATGTCTTGAATCTAATTACCTGTGTGTGGGGGGGGTCTTTTCCCACATTATTCTTCAGGTTTTTTTGCCCTCCGCCATGTGTATATCTCATGGGCAGTGGATGGAAGAAAAAAAAAGAACAAATGGAACGTGATGGTTGTTCTGAACAAGAATCTCAACCATGTGCATTTATTGGAATAGGAAATAGTGACCAAGAAATGCAGCAGCTGAACTTGGAAGGAAAGGTAAATCAAGACTCATGGTTCCTTGTAAAGGAGGCACTGTGGTACCAGAATGTAGTTTCCGTATTCATTTTGGTGTGTTAAAATACAAAAAGTATTAGCATTTGTCTTGACTGTTAAACCAGAAACAGAAATACTCTTCTCAAACAGCTGTAGTCTAGTCAGGATTCATGAAGCAGAGCCTGCTGACATCTAATGGTGGCATGCAGCAGCAAACTTCTGTGGCTTGCTAATGATTTTAGCAAGCTGTAAATGAGATTTCTGTTGGAGGCCAATATATTTACTAGTAATCACCTATCTCCTGTCTAAAAGGAAAGTAATCCTAAAATATCAATGAAAGTACATCTTTTAGTTTTTCTGTTCTGTCTTTGTCTTCCTCTTAGAAGCAATGGTAATTGACAGATTCTTAGAAATACTTAACTTCTTAGAAATACTTACTTATAAAGGTTATAATTTACTTAATGAAACTGCTGTGGACAAGAGTAGCCATATTTAGCTCTGCTCAAACTTTTAAGGGAGATTTTCTTCAACTATTTTGTTAGGGAAAGAAATTTATTGATTGTTTTGCTAATTGCATTTTGTGAATTTAGGAAACTAACTATCAAGCTTGACCAAAAATTCTCATTTAGAATTTATCTAGAAAATGGTTCTGGTCTCACTGACTATATGAAAATACCCTATTCATAGCTAATAAAATGCTGTTAATATCCATATTCAGTAAGTCTTTGTTAAATATCACAGTTGTGTTGCATAGGCATTGGAGGGTAGTATTAAGATGTTGAGCTAGGGAATTTGTGCCTTAGTCATTTTATAGTGAATAACAAGCCTTAGTATCTGCCTCCTTCAGATGTGATAAGTTTGGGATAGAGATTATTTATCTTAAAAGGAAGCAGAGCAGCAAATCCATGTGTAGATCTGTTATAATCCGCGAGCTAAAACACACTGTATATGTGAGTGGTGGGTTGACCTAATAGATCTTGGCCCGTGTCTCCTCTGTGTTCCTGCTGTGTAGAATGTCCCTGAGCTGCATGACTGCAAGCCGTACACTCCATCTCTGGGACTATGCATCAGTAGAGAGATGCACAGTAAGCTCTAGCTGCTGGTCTAGAGAACTGTTCTAGTTAACTGCATTGCTTACTTGAGCAAGTTCTGGCTTCCAGTAATTTGTACCTTACAGGGAAGTAAACCAAATAAGCCAACCAGGAGCAGCTCCGCTGATGCCGCATGCGTTTAAACCCTGCACCAATAGGGATTGCGTCAGTTTGAAAATCCTCCTGTTTTCCTCCCTTGCATCTTATTCAGTCTCCTGTCCTAACAGTCTTTCCTCAAGGCTTGACTTGGCAGGAGAGAGAATACATAAAACTCGAGCATTTATTATTTAAAATACTTACTAATAATGTCTGTAAGCCAGACTTATATGTAACTTTAATTTTAATGGTCTGTGTAAAATAAGACAGGCTAAGCATCATAGAAGGTATTCCATGGAGAAGGAACAACACAGTCATGTGCAGAGAGGATAAAGCCATAAGGACCTAGCATAGCTTTGGAAGTAATAGTGGCAGTTTGTCTTGTTTGCCACCTGAACCTCTCCTTTTGTGCATGAAGATACTATTTTCTTTCACTCTTCTGTTGATTGAGTGGTACAGTTGGTCATTATTAAAAAATAAGAGATACTTATTTTGCATTATTTGGTATTCATCAGGCTGGCTTTGAATTCACTGTAGCCTGGGCTGGTCTTGAATTTGTAGCAATCCTGCCTCAGCCTCCAAGTGCTAGGACTTAGGCATACACACCATCACACCTAGACAAAGATCTGGTTTAAATTAAATAAGGTTCATTCCTAGAGAGATTATCTGATGCCATTTTCTATTCTAGAATCTTATTAGCACATTTGATATTTTATTATGGCAGGGTGATTATAATTTGGTTTTTATTTGCTTATTCTCTTAGAATTTAATATTTTCTATGAGTCAAGGACTACTTTCTTTTTCTTCGGGAATCTGAATAGTTTGTGGTCTATGGCCTTACAGTTTGTTTTTCTTTTAAGTTCTATTAGTTATCCTAGGTCTAATTTTTGTGACTTTACTAACTGTAGTTAGGTATATAGTTTCTGTTTTTTCAAGGAGATAAATGTATGTGTTTTTTCTAAACAAATAAAGTCTTAACATGGTTAGCTTCTCTGCTCTTTTCCTTGTTTGCAGATTTATTTTATTGATATTATATTTCATTGTTTTCTGTTTTTTGGATACAGATCATATCCATTAAGGTTAATGTTCAAAATTAAGTGGACTTAATCTTTTTGAGCTTTCCCATTTGAATGCAGGACCCTTCATTTAGATAAATGGTGTTATTTTTGCTTCCTGTGACTACTTTAGAACATTGATTCTCTTTTTCATGGACCTCTTCTTAACTTGCAAAGCAGAACAATTCCTTCGTTTAGGCTTAATTTGACTTTCAGTACTGTCATTTTAAGAACTCTGGTCAACTCAAGGACATAGCAACTCACCAAGTCTCTAGTGGAAGGAGCTATGTGACTGTATTTGGCTGTTTATTAGCTTTATTTTATTTGGTCTTTTGAAAAGCCCGGCCTCTTAAAACTTATACCAAACTTTTGAATGTATGAAAATTTGAGTGTAGAATATTCAAGATGGCATTGCTTATATAACTTTACCATTGAGAAATAAAAACTACTGCAGTATTTTTTGTCTGTTACTAACACTATTAGTAAAATTTCAAAAATGAAAATTCATGGGGCCAGAGGGTTAGCTCAGTGGTTCCAGCCCCTGCCTTGCAAGCGCAAGGTCCTGAGTTTGATCCCTGGTAACCACATACAATGCTGGGCAGGGAAACTCAATGCCCACCTCAATACCACATACCACAGTGCCAGGTGTGGTAGCTCACACCTGTAATCCTAGCACTCAGGAGGCAGAGACAGGAGGATTGCTGAGTTTGAAGCTTGCCTAGGCTACATAGTGAGCTCAGAGCCAGCCTGAACTACAAAGCGAGACCTTGTCTCAAAAAAAAAAAAAAAGAAAATTCATGGACTACTTTCAAAAAGAATGGGCATTTGCTTTTTAAAAGTAACATAAAACAGGTAATTGAAACTTGTTTAGCCTACACTTTGAGTTAAGAAAATATTTTGGATACTTCGCACTGTATTTGAACACCTTTTATCATATCTGGAAAAGATCAGAATTCCTCAATTCAGAGTACAAGGGGAATAGTAAGATTCTTTTTGAATTCTTGATACATAATTGAAATAGTAGCACTATGAACTGGCTTTCCTGTTTAAGTACTATAACTTAAACACCATGTTTTTTAGTTACTATACACTGATACATATACATTCTGATACACTGGCACAGTGCTCTGAGCATTTTCTTTAGTACATCTAAATCCATTTCTGTTGGTAGAATGCTGTGTTATCCCATTAGAATGGTAAAGTTAACCATTTTACAATTAATAAGTATCTAGTTTACAATATTTTATGATCAAACTGTTTTCCTTCATTTCATACACAGTAAGTGGTTATTCTACCATTCAACTGTATAAAGAAAAACATTGTGCTATTTTGAAGAGGACCACTGGTGAAACTTTTTACCTAATTCTATCAAATTCTGATAGCTTTATCTATATCTTTGGATAAAAACAGTCATTTTAACTATAAAAATTCTGTTCATAAAAAGTGCTACTATAACTGTGATAAGTCTGAGAAGCAGTTGCAGAATTAGTAGAGTTTTAATATTTTAAAGGGTTTGTGTTGCAGGATTGAACCTAGTACCTTTGTACAGAGTTCTTTCTCCAGCCCTTTTTAAAATTTTTTATCTTTTTTTTTTTTTTTTTGAGACAGGGTCTCGCTTTGTAGTTCAGGCTGGCTCTGAGCTCACTATGTAGCCCAGGCAAGCTTCGAACTCAGCAATCCTCCTGTCTCTGCCTCCCGAGTGCTGGGATGACAGGCGTGAGCCACCACGCCCGGCACTGTGGTATGTGGTACTGATGGCTGGTGGGCGTGAGTCTCCACTCCCAGCATTGTATGTGGTTTCCGGGGATCGAACTCAGGACCTTGCACTTACGAGGTAGGCGCCGGAACCACTGAGCTAACCCGCCGGCCCTAAAATTTTTTATCTTAAAACAGAGTTTCACAGAGTTGCCCAGGCTGTGCCTGAACTCATAATCCTCTTGTTCAGCCTCCAAAAGTGCTGGAAGGAAAAAGATTGTTTTGTTTTTGTCTTTTGTTTTTTGAGACCAGATCTCACAGTGTAGATCAGGCTGACCTTGAACTCACTAGGTAGTCCAGACTGGCCTTGAACTCAGGTGATCCTACCTGAGCCTCCTGAGTGCTGGGCTTACAGGAATATGCCACCATGTCCAGCAGAAAACACTTATTAAATGGCCTAATAAGAGTAAAGTGGATCACATAGTTGCTTCTTTGCTTGTTTTTAAATCATGAGTGATATGTTAGTCATTTTTGTTTACAGATGAAATGCTGGGGTTTCCAAGTTAACATCCTTGTGTATGAACTTACTAACCCAGAAAAATTTCTCACCCTTGTATTCTGCCTTGTTTTGTTGTACTTAGTATAAATGAGCCTTCAAGAGGCAGCTGCCATCTGGAGTCGTGTGAAAAGTTGCCTATATCTTCTCCAGGGAAGACCAAATTCTCAGATCACACCAGTGTCTTTCTGGGACACTGCTTGTCTTCCAGATCTCTTTTTCAGGTTGCCTTTGGCAGACTCTTCCAAGCAGGAAGAGCCATGTGTTCCTCTCCAGTTTATGTAGTAGCTGGGCTGGGATTTTCTGTAAGGTTTTCTTTTGAGGAACTGGAGCAAAGATAGTGATAGCCTTCCAACTACCATCAGCTCTGGCTTCTTTCCCACAGTGGTGTCTGTCCACGGCGCCAAGTTCATCTCCAGCCCGAGAAGCACCTTGGAGCTACCTGCCTCATTGCTGCCTGGCCTGATCTCACTGAGCGCCAGTTCTGAGCCTTGTCCTCACTGAGCATTGGCCTAGGAAGCATCGGGCTCTCTCTGTGAGAGCTTGTCATGTCCCCATAGCACTGCTGGATGAGGAAGATTGCTCACTTTCTCTGCAGAGATCACTTTCAAAAACTATTTTACCTTTGTTTTTGTGAGCTGTCCATTGGGATTATTTTATTAAACTTGATCAAACCTAGTTATGGTCATTCTGAGTTATAGACACATAGTTGGCAATATTTTGATGCTATTAAAACTTTCACAGAACTATTGTACAGCCAAGACATTGTACATATCTGATTCAGACAAGAGAAAACACTTCATGTTGTCTGTGAAGATGTTCTATGGCAACAGTGATGATATTGGTGTGTTCCTCAGCAAGCGGATCAAAGTCATCTCCAAACCTTCCAAGAAGAAGCAGTCATTGAAAAATGCTGACTGTATGTATTGACTTTATTTATCCCAAACTCCCACTATGAATTAATGACAAGCTTTTTAAAGTTGAAAAATGCTTTTACATTGGTAAATTTACTCTTCACTAATACTTTGTGGCCCTTCTTACCTTTCTTTTTTATGTTGTTATAATTGAAAAATGGGTAGTATTCAGTTGAATGAAGTTTCTCAACCAGAATGGTTTCCTTACATATGGGAAAATGAGATTTTTCCTTGTGTTGGTTGTCACAATAACCAGGGGACAGAAAGTGACGGCATTCAGTGTCTTGGGCTAGTGGTGCTGAAGGTCCTATAATGTCTGAGCTGTCTCCTGTTTCACAAAGAATTGATCCACCACCATATCAAAACCACTGTTCGCAAAATATCCAAGGGGCTTTGGAAGACTATCCGGAGAACCTAACCAAACTTTTTAACAGGGATGCTCTGGCAGAGACTGTCATTTCATGAGCAATGGCTTTAGACTACTGAAGATATACATTGTCTCTTTGGACTGTACTTCGCAGCACAATTTTTTTAAAATTTAATTTATCATTTTCAAATTTATAGAAAAGAGAGAAAGTAGTATAATACAACAGTCTACTAAGTCTCAGTAGTTTGACCAGTTCTGTCTCATTATCCTCATAACCTCCAAAATTTCTCCCTCTTCTAAGGTCTGGACTATTTTTTTTTTCTTTTTTTTTTTCTTTTTGAGACAGGGTCTCGCTTTGTAGTTCAGGCTGGCCCTGAGCTCACTATGGTGCCCAGGCAAGCCGCTGCAAACTCAGCAATCCTCTTGTCTCTGCCTCCCGAGTGCTGGGATGACAGGCATGAGCCACCACGTCTGGCATTGTGGTATGCGGTGTTGATTGTTGGTGGGCGTGAGTCTCCACGCCCAGCATTATATGTGGTCACCGGGGATCGAACTCAGGACCTTGCGCTTGTGAGGCAAGCGCCGGAACCACTGAGCTAACCCTCCGGCCCAGGTCTGGACTATTTTAATGTGAATTTCAAACATCCTATCTTCAATGAGAATTTCTGCGATAGTGATTCTAACACAAGGCCTTTTATTATCATTACACCTTAGAAAGCTGGCAGTAATACTTTAATGCCAGTTAGTATCTGTTTCCGGGACAGATTTATTTAAGTGTCTCAACAGTGTCTTTTTACTGTTAGCTTTTTAACAGTTGGTATACTCAAATCTAGGTTCAAACAAGGGCCACAAATTTTAATCTGTTGTAGTGTCTTCTCTTCCCTCTCCTATCTTTTTGTTTTTCTTTCCTTCAATGACATTTATATTTTGAAGAATCTCACTTATTTTTTCAAGTGGAATTTCCATATGCTGAATTTGGCTGATTATGTGTTCTCTGCCTCATATTTTCCATGAACTGGTTTTTAGACCTGAAGACTTTCAGATGTCTTAGTTGGTCATTTCCATTGGATCAGAAATCATAGAAATGTGTATCCAATTTTCTTTTTTTCAGTTACGACTGA
The DNA here is from genome assembly GCA_004025085.1 of Thryonomys swinderianus. Lineage (NCBI taxonomy): Eukaryota > Metazoa > Chordata > Mammalia > Rodentia > Thryonomyidae > Thryonomys > Thryonomys swinderianus. Next base: position 4,157 of record PVIC010012173.1, on the reverse strand, counting down.
TTATAGTAAGCTCAAGTGTTAGTACAGTCAGTTCATAATGCTCTCTGGCAACCTGCAGCCTAATGGTTATACTCACTGTTGCATCATGAAGCGCTGCAAAAAAATGATTTTTCTAAATCTTTTGTTCTTCTACATTTGCTATCTTTTTTCCTACAAAGAACTTGATCAGTTATTCAAAACATAAGCAGTAGGAGAAAACAATAAATGCTTGTTTACTAACTTAGAGAATAATGGCAGTGTTCATCAGTGTGGCATTAGCTTTTTTTTATTTTGCTTCATTATTAACTCATTGGGTTTTTATGGTGGATATATTTTATTCTACTCAGTCATTTACTTACTATTACGGAACATACTAAAGAGACAGTTGCATTAAAAAAAAATGACACTTCTTGTGCTCATCCCTAACTTTTAACAGCAGTATTAACTTCAGTCTAGTATCATTTTATCCTTGGTACCTCCACATAGCCTCTTTCATCTACCTAATTGCAGATTAATAAAATCTCAGGCATGTTACCTGTGTGACTCTTAAAGATGGAGATCTCTTGTTTTTAATGTAATTGTACTATTGTGATCACACAAAACCATGTAAAACAACTATAAGAAAGAACTGTATTTTGGTATCAGATAGTATTAGTATTTAAACTTAAAATTGTCTAAAACATTATTTTAAAAATTTTACTTGAATCAAAATTAAAGACACCATATACATACATACATACACACACACAGTATTGACATATCCATGAGTGTTCTTTAATCTGTGCCCCACCCCTGCAATTTATTCAGATTAGCCTTTAGAAATTTCCACATAACAGATCTTGCTAATTTTATTCCTTACATTTATTTCTTTCATTGAGTACTATTTTAATAACGATAGAGACTCAAGTATAGAACTTATGTTCAGTTTTGAAGTACAATAAAGTGAGATGTATAGCTGTAGAGCAAAACAAGGGTATTAGTCAACTGAAAAATTGGTAAGAGGACATATCTAGGGTAGGGGAAACCGCCTATGCAGACAGAAGTCTTTCTAAAAGGCGGGACAAGGCAGTCCTGGGTCAAGGGTTGGGAGTGATGTAGGATGTCTTGCAGCTGGGCTTCGTAAACCAGTGACAGGGTGCAGAGAGCAAGATTAATGGAAAAGAATACTTGGAGCAGCTTTTTTGTTTTGAAAAATTGGGTTCATCTAGAGTCTTCATCAGGTTGAAGTCTTACTTTTTTGTAAGTGAAGGGCAAAACTATGTCATGGGTGATCATGTGCCACAAACCAGGAAGCTTATAATGTCTTGTATTCAAGATATTTTCAACTTAAATTACAGTATAGAATTTTATTTCACCTTTTTAACTTTATATTCGATACTAGTGTCAATAATGGAACACAAATTTCACTTTCAAGACATTTTCCCTAATTTATGTAGATGTGTTTTTCACCTTTAAAGTAAGTATTTACTTACAATATTTACTCAGTAAGTTCTCATGTAGTATAATGTGGACAGGCACAGTGGTACCTTGGTTCACATACTTGATTCTTTTCCACAGTTCTGAGCACAAACTGAATTAGGTGAGAATCATATCAAATTCAGTGGCTAGGTTCAGTAGGTGACCTTAAGGGGAGATCTGATATGGTTTGCAAACACAATAGTAGAAAGAGGGAAGTTCATGAACCAAGGTCTCACTGTGTTTAGGAGATAGCAGCACTCTCTAAAATCACAGTATGTAGAGGCAGTGACATCATGTTTAGAAACATCCTCCTGGACCTTTCTACTGATATGTCTGTAGGATTGGATGCAAACATATGGAATCACCTACGCAATCATACACAAAAGTAAATTTCTGTAGTGGGACTATAGAGCACATTATTTTATAGTTTGCTTTTCCATTTAATGATATTTCAGGGAGATATTTCTTTGTCAGTGAACTTAGATACATACAGTAAATCATTAGCTTGATATTATTAATATGAGTTAACTTTTTTTTTAACTTTCTTGGGTTAAACTATCACCGTAATCCATTAGTTCTTATTTGTTAATTAGAATAGGGAAAAGGCCTAACTTGCCAAGCAGCAGTCCTTCCCTGTGCTCCTTCCAGTCACATAAATAGGTGCTCTTTTTTCTTTGCAGTATGCATTGCCTCAGGAACAAAGGTGGCTTTGTTTAATCGACTTCGATCCCAGACAGTTAGTACCAGATACTTGCATGTAGAAGGAGGTAATTTCCATGCCAGTTCACAGCAGTGGGGAGCATTTTACATTCATCTCTGTGAGTATAAAAATAAAGATTATTAAGGTCTGAAAATTACTTTTCAGGGCTGAAGATATAGCTCGGTGGCATTGTGCCTGCCTGGCAGCTACAAGGTCCTAAGTTTGATTCCCTGTACAGTTGTGGGAGGAAGGCACATTAAAATTCATTTTCATAATGTGATATATGTACATACTAAGTTTATCATTTTCCTAGGCAGATAGTAAATTCTAAAGATGCTAATTTGACCTCTTTTTCTACCCAATATAGTGGATGATGATGAATCAGAAGGAGAAGAATTCACAGTCCGAGATGGTTACATTCATTATGGACAAACAGTCAAACTTGTGTGTTCAGTTACCGGCATGGCACTTCCGAGATTGGTAAGGTGGCACTTCTGCCTAGGTGATATGTGAAGTAACAGTTCTTAAAACAGATCATAACATTCAGAGGCAAAGACATAGCTCCAGTTTATGCTTCTTAACTTAGTGTCCATATTCTCTAGTACTTAAAATTAATAATTGTACCTAACCTAATTTCAGTATTCCCTTAAGTCAGTCAGTGAATTCAAGGGTAGTCTGGACTACATAGTGAGATCCTGTCTCAAAAAAAGATCTGTCAATCAACTGATTTTGTTTTTGTTTTTTAAATTTTGGGAGAAAGGCATAGGATTTAGGACTTTTTGTTCACTAGATCTTGGACCATTAAAAATGCTTTTCTTAGTAAAATGCAAATACAAAATCCTCACAACTGTCTGCCTTTTTTGAAACAGTACATTTTAGTTGTATAATAAAGGTGACTAGGATTTATGAGTAAGCCTGATTCAAGCTTAGGTTGTGGGTACTGGGCAAGTGGAAGAACATTTGTTGACACTATTCCTTAATAAGGTCTCTATTTTGCTCTTTGGTGAAGTATTGCATTGCCTTATATTTTCAGGGGTAATTTCAGCAGAGTCAGGGTTGGTCTATAGTTATCCAAGTAAATATGTCAATTGTTTATTTCTTTGGCTTTATTTTTCTATGTCATGATTGTATAAGATGATTTGTATCCCATTTCAACTTAATAAGTTAGAATATGTCAAATATGGTAGAATTAATCTGTGAAATTATAAAGTATAAGAGTGTATAGAAGGATGGGCATAAAAAGAGGCAAACAAATCAATTTACTTAGACCTCTTCTCACTCGCTGCATGTCACTCTATCCAAGATTTGTTTGCTTTTCTTCTCCTGAAGCACAAACTCCAGTGATTATGCTTCTGATCCAGAACAGCTTGATGTAGAACATTTAAAAGACAAATGCCATCTCAAAATACCATTTTCACCTATAGTTTTGTGCAAAGTACAGGTGGTCTGCCTTGCTGGAACTATGTGTGATTCTGATTATAATAAGTTACAACAAAACAATTAGACAATATATTAGAAAAAGTGTAGAACCTTCATTAATATTGTAGTATGTTTTTTTGTTGGGAGGGGGTACCAGGTTCTAACTCAGGACCTTGCACTTTTGAGGTTTTCGTGGCACCACTGAGCTAAATCTGTAGTTTCTAGTAGGTTTATTCTAGAAATTGCATGACTGGGAAATTCTAACAAGTCTCAAAATCGTTTAGCTAACTGTTCCACTTCCTATACCTCTTAGCCTTCACTTACATTCAATTGCCAAGAATGATAGCATTTTTTAAAACATTATCTTGTTGGGGCCGGAGAGTTAGCTCAGTGGTTCCGGCGCCTGCCTTGCAAGTGCAAGGTCCTGAGTTCGATCCCCAGTAACCACATATAATGCTGGGCGTGAAGACTCAAGCCCACCAACAATCAACACCGCATACATACCACAATGCCGGACATGGTGGCTCACGCCTGTACTCCCAGTACTCGGGAGGCAGAGACAGGAGGATTGCTGAGTTCGCGGCGGCTTGCCTGGGCACCA